>PVIU01015854.1:0-46883 GCA_004026605.1 Ondatra zibethicus
CCTTGTCCTGTAGTCAGACCTTGAATATCACCATAGAACCTTCCTCCTGCGATGGATGGAGATAGAGACAGAGACCCACATCGAAGCACTGGACTGAGCTCCCAAGGTCCAGTTGAAGAGCAGAAAGGAGGGAGAATATGAGCAAGGAAATCAGGACCACGAGGGGTTGGTCCACCCATTGAGACAGTGTGGACTGGGACTGAACAAGCATGGGATCAAACTGGCCCCTCTGAATGTGGCTGACAATGGGGGTAGGCTGAGAAGCCAATGATAATGGCACTGGGATTGGCTTTTTGGGATCCTAGTCTATTTGGATGCACACCTTCCTAAGCCTGGATGGAGGGAGGAGGGCCTTGGACTTCCCACAGGGCAGGGTACCCTGTTCTCTCTTAGGCCTGGAGCGGGAGGGGGGAGGGGGAAGTAGGAGGGAAGTGGGAGGTGGGGAGGAAGTGGAAATTTCGATTGGTATTATTTATAAAGTAATAAAAAATAATCTGCTGGGAAAAAAGAAACTTAAAAACAAAAAAAAAGGAAAGAAAGAAATCAGGTTCTGGAGCTTTCATAAGGGATAAAAGAGGAGCACGGCAGATGGAGGGAGCGGCCTCACCAATCAATTCTCCCTCCTGCCAATCAAAAGCCTGCAGCAGCTCCCAGTCTCAGCCAGTCACTTTTTATTGAAAAGAGCTTGGTCAATCCAGTCAGGAGAAAAGAAAGAGCTGATACTTTTATTTTCTTCTTGTTTGTACATTTTTAAGTTCAAGACTCTCACATTCTGTGCATAAATGATATTATTACCGCTGTTTCACAGTGGGGAGAAAAAAACTCAAAAGAGAATAAATGAAGTGCCACTTTAAATAAAAAAAATAAAGACTAACCCAGAGAGGTGACAAAAAGGGAAAGACTGGAGAAGAAGAGGCATCCCGTGTTCTAGCAATTGACCACACAACTGAAGCCAGAGACAGGAAAATAAACAGGATGTTAGAGATTTAGTCACAAGGAATTGAGAAAAGTGCTCAAAAATTAAAAATGACTTGATGCACTGCAAAGAAAAAACAAAGTCTAGCTCCCTCCCATCCCTCTGCTCTGGGCTACTGAAGCTGAAGAGATGGCCCAGAGTTAGTGCATCCAATAAGAACTCCACAGAAATCCATCCTATCAGGGACATAAGGTTTCTTTGTACTTTTCACTAGAAGACAAATGACAAGAGCCCTGGCTGTCAGCAGGAGCGGGGGGGGGGGGTTATCCTCTGCTTTGCTGCAACAGGCCTTGCAGCAACCTGCACAATGGAGCAATAATCAGCAGTCAAATTTCAGTCTGCTAAAACAAAGAGTGTCCTAACTGCCCATCTACTGGTGATGGCTCTGTGGTTCTTCTGTCTCTTAGGACTGCCATGACAGACTGGGGCACACAGTGTATAGTGACTACGTAGATATATTGATTTGTCCACTTTCTCCCTTACTTTGCACTCACAATTCTCTATCCCTACATATGTCTCTGTGAAACGCACACTTTTATCTGTACATGTTTACACAGCATGCATTAGTACTTTGCATTATATATGTATGTAAGTGGAGTTTTCTCATTATCCCACCTCTTCTCTGTCACATCTCCTCCTGCTTTGTGATCTAATCACACTGGCAAGAGCATATTTAACCCATTGCTTTTTGCTGTGCACAGTACCTCGTTACGAACACTCACGTTGTGCCCACTTCTATAGCAGCACAGACCTGCTATGGTGCTCATTATAGATGAAGGTGAGAAATTCTAGGGGCTACCTCTCAGGGAAGAGCATTACTGAGCCAAGGGGGTGTGTGCACACAATGTAGCTGAGGGGTGCCACCTGACATCCACAAAAAGAGCACCTGCAGGGGATGGGAGCTCTGAAAGCCAAAGGGCAAATCATAGTGCTTTAATGGCAGCCATCTGCATTTGTACATTCCCTGACATCTCTTAGCCCACTTTCTCCATCTATAAAAACGTAAGTAATGACAGTGCTTATCTTATGGAGATATTGTGGGAATTAAATGGGACACCAAAGTGCTCAGCACATTATTGGGTGTCTAGTCAGTAAGTAAGTGGAATCAGAGGTTATATTTTTTACCATCCACTAAGATGTTTGACCTTCCAGAAGACTGGATCTTCAGAATAGGTCAGTAGAGCTCACAGACCCCTGCCTCACTGCACAGACAGGGACAATAAAAGCAGAGAGAACTAGGTCTGTACACAGGGTTTACTGAAGATGGAGTGTGATCTGAGTGCAGCAACCCAGGTTCCTGAAACTGTTCTTTCCCTTGCTAGATAAGACCCACAGCAGTGCTAACACTCCATACAGCAGAACCTGCCCATTGGTCTCTGCTCGCATCAGGTATCATACAGGCTTTACATATTCCCATCCACAGCATGAGCTCCTGGGAGTTTTTCCAGACACCGTGATCTTTTATATCATGCTTCCCAGAATCCACACTGTGCACCAGTCTATTAGCAGAGGCCACTTTTTCATTCCTGGCCACCCAGACCTGAAATAACCTCACAGAAACTGTATTAATTGAAACACTGCTTGGCCAATCACTTAAGCATATTGCTAGCTAGCTTTTACATCTTAAATTAACCCATTTCTATTAATCTATGTATCACCACATGGTTGTGGCCCACCAGTAAGGTTCCATCCAGCATCTGTCTCTTGTGGTGCCTGTGGCTTCTCTCTGACTCTGCCTATTCTCTCTCTCTACATCTATCTGCTTGGAATTCCCTCCTTGCCTTATTCTACTCTGCAATAAGCCCAAAGCAGCTTTATTCATTAACCAATGGTATTCACAGCTTACAAAGGGGAATCCCACATCACCTTCCCTTTCCTGTCTAAATAAAAAGGAAGGTTTTAACTTTAACATAGCAAGATTATATACAACAACACAGTTATCAAGCGAGAATTATAGTTACAATATTTATATCTACTTTATCTTTTATCATAACTAAGGAAAACTACAACTATCTGTTCTTCAACTCCATCAAAGACCCCAGAAGGATAAAATATTACCTACGTTAACAGGAAGTGCATTTTAAGCAACTTCCAAAACTCTAGAATTGACAGAGACATCTCGCTGCCTGGACAGTCACCCAAAGATCTTCTGCAACATTGGGGCACGCAATCTTCAGCCTATAGACCCATAGTATCTGGCAGACTTTTCCATGAAACAGGAAATTTCAAAGACAGTTCTGCTTGTATTGGCAGTTTGTCAGTCACTTTCTTCTGTGTTCTGCAGAATGCCTGGCAGACTCTTTCATGAAGCAGGAACCCCGAAGGACTGTCTCACCTTTAGTCAAGTTCAGCAATCATTTTTCTGTGGGTCCTGCATGTCCAGTTCATACAGCATAACATCAAGCAGTCTGGGCAAGAGCAGTTTCTTGCCCAAATGGCTAGAAAATTCCATAAGAAGCCTCTTCGATGCCCATCATCCTCTTAAAGTAGATTGGTGGTTCCAGGAGCAGATGTGTCTCATTGTCATGAAAAGTCAGTCCTCAGTTCTTAAAACATTTTAAATGCCATATTCTGTTAGTCTTTGAGAGGTTTGAAGAAAACCTATCCATCTGAAACATATCTCTGTGCATCTAGAAAACCTAACTAACATGACTACAAGCTTGACTATTATAGATGATTACCTATTAACCTGTATTTCTTAATTATACATTACATTTCCAAATGAGCTGCACAAACACAATAACTTAATCAAGAGCAGGAGTGTGTGTGTGTGTGTGTGTGTGTGTGTGTGTGTGTATGTGTAACAAAATTGACCTTAAATTTGTATTAATAAACCAAGATCCATACCAATGCAAAATATTCATCTCTATAGCATATCCCACTTTTAATGTAAACAAACATTTATAAACAATATTTGGGAATTTGGGCATAGTTCTCTCCAAACTGCTTTTTGTTGGGCTAAGCATTTTTGGGTGTTCATGAAGACCTTTTGGATGGTCTTGTTCCATTAAGCCACATTAGTCTGGAAGGAATCCACAGGTTCTCATCCTCTGTGGAAACAAAAGCAGAACCTCTTTTCCAAAACAACATATGCTTAGACCCAAATTTTGAAGTCAAGATGCCTTTAAAGTACAGATGTTGGTATGTTCATAGCAGCACTGTGTCATAGCCAGAACCTGGAAACAACCTAAATGCCCCTCAACCAAAGAATGGATAAGGAAAATGTGGTACATTTACACAATGGAGTACTACACAGCAGAAAAAAATAATAACATCTTGAAATTTGCAGGCAAAAGGATGGATCTAGAAAACATCATCTTGAGTAAGATAACCCAGAGCCAGAAAGACAAATGTTATTCGTACTTACTCATAAGTGACTTTTAGACATAAAGCAAAGAAAACCAGGCTACAAATCACAATACCAGAGAACCTAGACAACAATGAGGACCCTAAAAGAGACATACATTAATCTAATCTGCATGGGAAGTAGAAAAAATACAATATCTCCTGAGTAAATTGGTAGCATGGGGAACATGGGAGAGGGTTGAAAAGGAAGGAAGCAGAGAAAAATGTATAGATCAATAAAATCAATAAAAAAAGGGAAAAAAGTACATATGTTGCTCTAGATTAGCAGCACATACAATGAAATGTCTCTCTGTACTTAGCTCCTTCACAGTCAAAAAATTCAAAGAAAATACAATAATATACATAATCCAGACTCACTGTGTATTTTCCATATTTACATGGCTTTTTTTTACTCCTTTAATCTATGACAGTCTGTACTCTGTCCCTTTAAAGACTTTGTTTTTTTTTAATCTATTTACTTCTTCTTATAACTATTCCTTCTCTCTCCCAAGCCTATGTACATTTATCCAACATCGTGACCCATTTAGAGGTCTTTTCCATCTGGATTTGTCTTTATTGCATGTGTATCTGTAATTATTTTTTGACCAGGAGCACTTTTTTCAAAGCAATGCTAAGTGGGCATGGCTAGAAATGACTCTCTCTGTGCACTGCCTATTAACATGGTGGAGGCATGTTCACTGCCTCTGAGAGCCATGCACATTGCCAGCGGGTCTGGGTCACCATTAAGCAATTTGTAACGGGCTGCTCACAGACCCCATTTAAGTGCTCAGCCTCCTGAAAAAGCCAGAGCTGTTGCCGCAATTAGCATGAACCTGGAAGCCGCCATTTTGAAACCATATGGGGTTTGTTTGTTTGTTTGTGTTTTTGTTTTGCTGCTAATGCTGAATTGGGAAGACCTCTCTTAAAACAGTTGTGGCACCCATGTTCGTCGTCAACAAACAGAGCCCATCCAGGAAAAAAAAAAATGTGGCTACCAAGAAGTCATGCTTAACTCTGTTCATCTAGAATTCCTTTCCAAGCTTTCTCAGGTTTTATGTGAATGGAGTCAGCCACACATTGGCATCAGAGGCTGCATGTTCATTCCTGGCAACCCAGACCCAAAATAACCTCACAGAAATATTTTTAATTAAACACCACCTGGCCAATCACTTAAGCATATTGCTAGCTAGCCCTTAGATCTTAAATTAACTCATCTCTATTAATCTGTGTATCACCAAGTGGTTGTGGCCTAGTGGTAAGGTTCTGTCCGGTGTCCAGCATCTGTCTCCTGCGTCACCTACATAGCTTCTCTCTGACTCCGCCTACTCTCTTTATATATCTATCTGCTTGGAATTCCTGCTTTGCCTTATTCTGGGTTGCAATAGGCCCAAAGCAGCTTTATTCATTAGCCAGTGATATTCACAGCATACAGAGGGGAATCCCACATCACCAGTCTGCCCTAAAGCCAGCACCACAGGGCTTAACTCTCTCCTGTTTCATGTCCTTTCATTTTTCATGGGCATCCCCCACTCCCTCAACAAACCTCTTACACCTTTCTGTCTCCAGGGAGGCCCACTAGCACAGGAGAGAAATACATATGGTGGTACTTGCTATCATGTGATCATCTGGCTTTAAGTCATGCACAGCTGCGCTCTGCAATGACATCCAAGTTATGAGTGCATGAGTCCTGAACTGTGCCTTGAGGCAAGACTACTTCTTTACAAAAATGACAGCTATCTTTACAAGAATCAATGAGCACTGATCCCTGTTAGCTATTTTGTGATGTGATCCAATGTCAATTGACAATTAAACATTTATTCTATACTAGTCTATTCTGCTTAAATGAGTCTTCTTTGGTGTTTTCTCTATATTTTATCATTTTTAAATATATGTATAGCTCTGAATATATTCATCACTTACTTAGCACTCCAAAGATAAATCAAGACAGATGCATTTTTTTCATAAATACCTTGTCTCTTACTCTTTAGCTAATAGAATCAGAAGGTAACATTTGGATAAATAATACCTACAATTTGTTTCAGCTCTATTATTATTCCAATTAACTAATAAAATTTCAGAATTGTATAATATCCATAAACTAATACAATATGTCAAGAATTACAGAATTTAAAAAAACAGTTCAATATAATTCTAAGACGAAAAACTGAAGGTCAGAGGATGTATAAATATGTAAAGGTAACTTGTTCAAACCTACAGTCTTTCTTTTTAAAATTAAAAATGTAGTATATAATATGTCATCATACTGTAGGTGCCTAGTCTTGCTGCAACTTCATATCTCATGACTGGCTGTTATCCATGTAAGGCCTGAACTTTCCTGAAGGGTAGGAAGAGGGAGTGGAGGGGGGAAAGTCAGGAAGAGACTGGGAAGAGGAGGGAGGGAGAGAAAACTGTAATCAGAATGAGGAAAAAATAATAATTGATTAATTAATTAAAACGTCTAAAGAAAAATCAGTCCAATATAATTCTTTTTGAGATGAAAAACTGAAGGTTAGAGGATGTATAAATATGTAAAGATAACTTGTTCAAACCTACAATTTTTCTTTTAAGATTAAAAATGTAGTATATAATATGTCATCATACTGTGGGTTTATGAATTCCTATATACACAAAAAAATAGGGTAAAAAAAGAGAGATAAAAAACAGTGTTAAAAAAATAATTCCCAACGAGGATGAATTTCAACACCCAAACCCATCTGGCAATATCTGCAAATGCTTACTACTGTCCTAGTGAGAGCCAAGGGGACGCCACTGGCCTCTAGTGGGCAGAGGACAGAGCCTCTGCAGGATGGAGATGGGCCAAGGGAAACAGGTGCATCACCCAAACAGGCAGTGGTGCTCAAACCCAAGTTCTACTTGTTTTATTGAGAGCAAAAGGCAAATTAAATATTCTGCTCATGATTTCACAGTGATTCATTTCTTTATTGAACTAAATAATATCTCTCATTTCTTGAGAGAAGAAACTTAGAACACTGAGTACAAGAGAGGGTCAGAGTAGATCTGCCCCTTACACAAAAAGATAGTGGTTTTGAATTTTATCCAAATATCTTATTGGACAGGAATGTAGGAGGCACCTTAGAGATCACAAAGTCCTATAACTATAATGGAAATTTATGATCCAGTCTAGAAGGCTTTCCCGCAGACACGCATAGTTCTTCCGTTCATTTGGAGGCTTCTTTCAAACTTAATAGAATGCATTTTTAAGTGTCCATTGAATGACAGTATTTGGTTTTGTTGTTGTTGCTGTTTTGTTTTGTTTGTGAACATAATAAAAGTCTCCATGAAACGTTCTGACTGTGCGAGGTAAAGGATAGTATTTTTCAGGACTCGTATTTTCTAGAAATACCTTCTGAGTTTACGTGGCTATGACTATGGCAGATTAGTTATTTTTAACTGTATCCTCTGAATGATTAAAATTTAAGTTGGTCATTTAAAAGTCAAAGACATCGTTTTAAGTACCACAGGAACGTATTCATGGGTGCATTTAACTGCCGAAGGAAAGGTTTTTTTAAAAACCCAGTTGAATCTTTATTTGATGATCAACGTGCGCCCTCTACCGAATCGGAGAGATATAATCTCGGATCTGTTTTAATTCTCAGGACTCAACCGGCAGAACACCACTGCAAGCATCTTTCTAGTTAGTTCATCTGAAAAAAAATAAAACTGTGAACCTTACATATACTTTGACTAAAAAAAAATAAGTGAGATGAACTGTTTCTTGCACCACATTAAAGAGCCCCCATTATGAGAGATCTCCCAGAAAAATCCCCAAACGACAGTGGCAATAGGAAAATTACAGGACCACCGCTACTCAACCCAAGAACCGAGCGGTGTCTGTATCAGGTCTAGCTCCTTTGCTCCTGTATCAGAGAAAGAGAGTTACACTTTTACACTGTACCATTGATTCTAGAAGTTTTAAGCTCTCAAACACGATGGTGAATTAACGACAGACAAAAACCACTAGGGTGGTTAAAACAAATATCCCGGGAATTCCGTGGAAGAACAAAGTTCTTCCCATTCCAGCTGTGCACTCCCTGATCGCAAACGCTGGTAGAATGCCCGGAGCCCGGGCCCTCCCTCCCAAAAAAGATGCTGATGAGAGCGCGGTAAGATGCTGGAGAGAGGCTTGCATCGAGGGTTGAAGAAGCAGTCGCCTGTTCTTACCTGCGCTCCGACCAAGAGACAGCTGCGGAGAATCAGCCATCCACAAACGTAGGGTAAAGCCTCCAGCCAGGCCATGTCCAGAGCCGCCCAAGGCACAAGCAGCGTCTGTGTCCCAGACTCGACTACTTGGCCAGTGCTAGGCAAACTTGTGATGGGGAGTGAGGCACAGTTGGGCAGCTGGAGCGCGGGAGCCACCGGCTGGGAGTCTCGGGTCTGGCCGCCTGCACCCCTAAGTCTGAGAACCCGGATCCCAGGTGTATCAGCTCCGGGTGGTCCCGCCTTCCACAGCGCACAGCCTCGGGGAGGCGGCTGAGGATGCAGGCGCGTCCTTTGCCTGTCGCTCAGTCGGCAACCCAGGAGCCCCAGACCAAGAGATTCCCGAGGCGGGGCTGCCGCCACTCTAGACTCTCACTGTGTATGCTTCTCTGTATGCGCCTTCTGTGGGGACGCCTTGAGTCCTATGAGGAGTAGCCCAAAACTTTCCTCCTTCCCAAATGCGTGCTGACCATTCATTACCACGAAGCCAGTGTGACAGTCTTCTGGGGGATCGGGGTGGGGCTCTAGGGTCGGTCTCTGTAGCTGTCCACTGCACAGTCTACATACAACCCTCTGAAGATCGCTGATTCATTTTCTCTTCACTACAGTGATATTTCTTGGGTGGAAAGGAATAGAAGCAGACAGGTATGTAAGGGGTGTGTGGAGTGTGTGGTGTGTGTGTGTGTGTGTTTTCCACAGAAATTACTAATGAAAAATAGAATTTTGGGGATAAAAGGTCATGAGACCTTCAGTCCTGAGAAAGCTCACAGTCCCAAAGGAAATGTTCTGGTTACTTCTGGCAGCGTTTTTGCTATGTGGCTTTTTTAGTTTGTTGGGTTTTGTCTTTTAGTTATCCATGAAAACATTCTGACCAGCATCAGGTGCAGTAAAATGCGTGTTTCTTCCCTTCAGAGTCACTGAAACATCCCTACGATTGTCCTCAAATAGGGAGTTTTGTTTAGATTATAGAGGATTGTCTTCAGTCGTTTAAATGCAATTCTTAAAAAGGTATGCTCAAAATGGAGGCTTATTATAAATACTTGAACACCATTAGCCTCTTGCTAACCCTTTCCCTGTACTCTCACGTGGTCTGATACCAATTTTTATACAAGCAAAAATTTATTTCTACTGTTCTGGGAAGTCAGTGGTCTGGCAGAGTGGGTTCTGACTGCCGGTTCTCACTATAACCTCACATGGCAGGAACTGCAAAGGCATCTCCCAGAATTCCTCATCAGAGCACTACTATTTATGAGACCAGGATGGAAGCACCTCAGCCCCACTTCCTGGAGTTAGGCTGCAAGAGTATGAATTCTGAGAGAACATACATGTTCTGTCTATCGGGAAATTCTCTTTGGGAAAGTTGAGTTTAAGATACAGCCTCCTTTAAGGGAGAAGCTCAGGAAGTGTTGCAGTGGGACTTTCTTTGGACCGCCAACCCCCAAACCATGACACGAAGCCTTTTATGAATTGTGAAAGCTTGACCTTAACTTAGGCTTCTTCCCAACTAGTTCTGAAAACTTTAACCTATGTATATTAATCTGTTTTGACATTTGGCCCTTTACCTCTCCTCAACATAGTAGGTCTCACTTCCTCTGTGTCTGGCTGGCAAATGCCCCACCTCTCAGATTCTTTCCTTAATGTTCCTCACTCTCCCTGGAAGTCCAGCCGATCCTTTCCTGCCTAGCTATTGGCCATTCAGTTTTTTTATTAAACCAATCATAAGGTGCCTTAGCAGAGACACATCTTCACAGTGCATAAAAAGATTATTCCACAACAAATTGTCCTTATTATGGTTAGTATTGCTGCTGCTTCTGCTGATGATGATGATAATGATGATGATGGGTGGAGGGGTGATAATTGTGGTTGTTACCCCTCAATGGGCAAAGGGCTGTGGTGAACAGAATACTGTCTATATTTGAATATGCTCTCTTTATATGACTTGTACAACTTTATTCTCACTTTAACTTCTAATATTTTGATCAATGCCAAAAGTTTCTCCTTTTAATGTATCTAAATCTATCCAAGTTTTGTTTCACAATGCTGTGGATCAAATCACGGCCTCCACATGCAAGGTAAGACTCTACCACTGAGCTAACTCAGCATTTTATAGTTTCTTCTTTTGATTTCAGGCTAAGATATTGCATACTGGCTTTTGCATAAACTAAAAAACTTATAATCTTTTCATTAATCATTGTTTCTCATTCTCTTGTAATGTTCATAATTTTAATGTTTACAGTATCTATTTAATGGCAATTTGACAGTTTCTCTAAGTACCTAGTAAGATCCCTACTATCCTACACTAGACACCAAAAAACTGTCAACATAAAAAAGAAACACTTTTGAAACAGCAGAATTATTTCTCATTAACCAAAATACAAGGTACACTCCCCTCCCAATTAAACTCGAGGAACTGGAAACGTGGTCCTCTGTGAGAAACTTCATAAATCATAAAATAAAATATGTCTCTAAATAGTCAGGTGACAAAAGAGCAGGATGTCCTCCAGAAGATTCAGAGATTGTCTTCAGTAAAGCAGGGGTTTCCTGTAAGATCAAGCTGCCAACTTCTGTCAAGCTCCTAGGGTGATGGGAACCAGAGTCCATCGAGCCTTCTGTACATTTAAGGTTTTATCTTGTAGACACAACAAATGCCGGTGCAGATACATAGGCCAATACGCACAGCTTTGGCTTCTTGATCACAGAACTACCTCTCTTCATAAGTCAGGATGTTCCAAGCAGCAAATTTCAAATAGTCGGAGGATCTTAAGTATAAAAATGGCCAAATTAGTCAATCAGTATAGCATCTATTGTTCATGTATGTGTGTATGTATATTCATGCATGCAGGGATGGCTGTGTGTGTGTGTGTCTGTGTGTGTGTGTCTGTGTGTGTGCTTCTCTGTTTGAAACAAAGTCTCTTATTAACTTGTAACCCACCAAATAGGCCAAGCTGACTGACCAACCAGTTCTAAGGACTCAGGTGTCTTCAATTTCCCAAGCACTGGGATTACAAGTATGTACCATCTCTCCCAGACTTTTTATTTCAGCAATCACAGTTTCCTCTCCCTCCCTCTTCTCTTCCCAGTCCCTCCCCTTTTAACCCCCATCGACTCCTCCCCTTCTCTCCCAAGAAAAGGACAAGCCTCCCATGGATATCAACCAGCCATGGTATATCAAGTTGCCCTGAGACTAGACACTTCTTCCTCTATCAAGGCCAGATGATGCAACCCAGGAGGAGGGAAAGGTACCAAGAGTAAGCAACAGAGTCAGATACAGCCCCTACTCCCACTGTTAGGAGTCCCACAAGAAGACTAAGCCACAAAACTGTAACACATGTACAGAGGGCCTAGGTCAGTCCCATACACACTCCCGGGTGGGCTGTTCAGTCCCTGTGATCCTCTATGAGCCAAGGCTAACTGATTCTGTGGGTTTTCTTATGGTGTCCTTGATTCCTCTGGCTCCCACAACCCCTCTTCCCCTTCTTCCGCAGGATTCTCTGATCTCCACCTAATGTTTACTATGGATCTCTTCATCTGCTTCCATCAGTTTCTGAGTGAAGCTTTTCCGATTTTCTGAACTGGGACAGGCAACAATCTATAGGTTTAGTAGAATGTCCCCTCATTGACTTTGTTCATGTTTGGTTCTATCCTAGGTCTCTTGGTTGTGTAGCCTCAAAAGGGCTAAGATCAAAAGCACAAGTGACAGCCCATGCTGGAGAGGATGTGGAGCAAGGGGAACACTCCTCCATTGCTGGTGGGAGTGCACACTTGTACAGCCACTTAGAAAACTGAGAAGTGACCTATCTCAAAATTCAATTATACCACTCCCAGGCATATGCCCAAAAGACACTCCACCATACCTCAAGGACAACTATGTTCATAGCAGGTTTATTCATAATAAGCAGAAACTGGAAACAGCCTAGATATCCATCAACCAAAGAATATGTATAAAGAAAACGTGTTACATTTACACAGTGGAGTATCACTCAGCTGTTAAAAACAATGACATCAGCTGAGCAGTAATGGCCCATGCCTTTAATCCCAACACTCGGGAGACAGAAGCAAGTGGATCTCTGTGAGTTTAAGGACAACCTGATCTACAAAGTCAGTTCTAGGACAGCCAGAGCTGTTACATAGAGAAACCCTGTCTCTAAAAACAAAAAATAAAAATTATATCATGAAATTTGCCAGCAAATGGATGAACTATAAAAGATTATCCTGACTGAGGTGACCCAGACCCAGAAAGACTAACATAGTATGTAACTCACTTATAAGTGGATATTAGCAGTAAAGAGTAACTGTAATGACTCAGCCACACAGCATGGCTGACACTTCTGGGTTTCAGGGCCATGCACACACGGGCAGACAAGCCCTCAGGCAGAAGTATCTAATGGCCCTGGGGAATCTTAAAGGACCCTGCATAACCCACGTGTGGCATGGTTGCATCACCTACTTCTGACACAACTGCGTGAGCCCTTGCATGCATGCGTGAGCTCCGTCATCTGTGTATGACACAACCATGTCATCCCCCTGTGCACATGCGCTGGGCAGCCCTTAAAAGCTGGACACACCATCTTCAAGCCCTCTCTCTGCACACCAACATCACCAGGCCTGTACACTGCCCCCAACAAACTCCTAAGCAGGTTTGTTGTGTGTTCAGCATTTCCTTCTCACTCGCGCCAGGTGATTTCAGTAACTATCCTACGATCCACAGACCCAAAGACGATAAGTAGCAAGGAGGGCTCAAGGGGAAACATGAATCTCATTGTGAAGGGGAAACAGAATAAACATCACAGGTGGACAGTGGGGTGGGGTGGGGTGGGGTGGGGTTGGCAGTTCAGGATGGAAGGTGGGCTTAGGAACAGGAGGGATCAGGTCAGGGGAGGCTGGAGAAAGAGAGAGTACTATGAGAGATAACTGGAATCAGGAGCATCTCTGCAATGAGCTAGAAACCTAGTGCAATGGAAACTCCTAAGAATCTACGAGGGTGACCCTAGCTAACACTCCTACTGTCTTCGTTAGGGTTTTTATTGCTGTGAAGAAACATCATGACCACGGCAACTCTTAGAAGGAAAACACTTAATTGAGGTGGCTGCTTACAGTTCAGAGGTTCTGTCCGTTGTCATCATGGTGTGGAGCTGCAGGCTGATGTGATGCTGGAGCTAAGATGCTGCATCTTGCAGGCAACAGGAAGTCGACTGAAAGTCACACTGAGGGAAGTTTAGCAAAAGAGACCTCAAAGCCGCCCCCAGAGTGGCACAACTCCTCCAACAAAGCCACGACTCCTAATAGTGCCACTCCCTTTGGGGCCATTTTCTTTCAAACCACCACACCTAGCAATGGGGATACAGAGCCTGAACTGGCCATCTATTATAACCAGGCGAGTCTTCCGCTGGAGGGACTGGGACAGCAGCCCAGCCACGAAGCCTTCGACCTACAATTTCTCCTGCCTACAAGATGTGCTGGGGTAGAGGTGGTATAGAAATAACGGGAGCAGTCCAGCTTGAGACCCATACCATGAGAGGGAGCCCATCCCTGACTGTCCCAGACCTTTTTACACAGGCTCTGGAGACCAAACTCCAGTCTTCAGACTCACGAGGCAAGCGCTCTGCCAGGTGAGCTGTCTTCTCAACCCAAGAATCTATCTTTTTAATGCGGAAGATATTTTAAAGGGGGACGAAGGACAGAAGTTTGATGATACCTCTAAAATCACAACTACAGCTCCCTGTGAGGGTAAGAAATAAAGAGGGATTTACAGCTGAGTGAACAGAGCCTTTTGCCATTTACCCAGGGAGGAATCCCATTCATCAACCCCAGATGTCAAGGACCTCTAGCAAAAAAAACTGGCCGGTTCCCTCTGCTGTAATATCTGAGAGTCGGGCCTGGAAATTCTCTGCCTGAAGCTCTGGAAGAAGACAGCAACAAAGTGCAAGGAGAATCATGGGTATTTAAAGTGGGGAACTGGCCAAGGTATATGTGGGAGAAAATGGGGCTCTACAAGGGAAGACCTCTGTCTAGAGCCCACGCTGATGTGCATAGTTCACAGGCAAGTGACTTACTCTCTATTTATTCTGGAAAGTTTGCTATCAAAAATGACTGCTCACCTCACAGTGCTCATGTGAGAACCGAGGTAATGGCCATGCCAACAAAACTTCTCTCAACTCAGCAGAATTATATAAATGGCAGTATGCTTGGTGTCTGTGAGTTCCTTCACATGGGCTATCAAATTCAATTTATAATTAACAATTTTCAAAGCCTATTATAAAGTACTCAGTAATTAATTTGTAGCTCTAGAAAACAATGAAAAAGAAGCCATAGCAAATCTTATTTTTTTTCCTCTATTGGGGATTAAGGGAATAACTAATAAACATAAGGCCCAACTCAGTCAAGATAAAGTCTAAAGAAAATTAAAATGTTAGACAATTGCACATTTGGCACCTCTTCCTTCAATCTGTATTTGCCCTAAATTGTAAAATAACAAACACTTGCATATCTTTATTGAATAATTAGGTGAGAAATTTCTTATTAATGCTGATAAACCACCCACCCACCCACCCAAGCTTGCTCTCCTTAGACAGCCTTCTACTACCTGTTGTTTCCCCTTCATTCTCCATTTGTGGTTTTCAAATATGTCCTCTAAATTCCTTGACATGCACTTTCCATTGAGAGTTAGGGTCTGAGTCTCCTCTCTGTTTAAGGTCTTTGATTGCTCAGACTAGAAAATGCAGTAGAATTTAGCACAGCCTTACAAAACCATCAGCTGTTAACTTTAACCTCCAGGGTTCACTCTCATGGCAGGAATTTCACAACCTTGCTGCAAGAAAATGGAAAATGTCCACAGAGAAACCAAACAGAGACAACTGAGTCTTCCTCCTAGTATTCCACACATCACTAGCAACTGATTCATTAGCCACAGAAATGCCCCATTAGAAATGATTCCTCTATGGGGCTGGAGAGATGGAGCTCTGACTGAGAGCACTGGCTGTTCTTCCCTAAAACTGAGGTTCAGTGCCTAGCAACCATATGGTGGTTTACAACCATCCATAACTCCATTTCAGGAGCTGTAGAACCCTTTCCTGGCCTATGAGGACACCGGGCACAAATGTGGTACACAGGACATACATACAGGCAAAATACCCATTCATATAAAATGTCTTAAAATGAAAAGAAATGCATTGTGTCATTCAAGTTGAACAGTCTCAGGTCATATCATATGAAGTGTCAGCGCTGCTCCAATCACAGAGTTCTGAACTCAGTGACTGTGCTTTCTGCCACTGCAGTGGTGAGCAGACGCCACCCAACTGCCAAACTCTTGTCCTCATGGTGTGGAGAGCTAATGTATCTACTAACAGACTATGAGAACAATGTGTTTCTACTAATCATTTCACAGGAGTGAGTCCTGTCTGGTGTTGAATGAACAGAAAACTCCTTTTGCCCTTTCAGCTCCACCTTTTCTTTCCAAAATCATATGGCTTTCTCAAAGATGGCTCATTCTTTCAAGATTCGTCCCCTGCTACACACACCATAGATCTTGAAATATCAGGGCTTGAAAAAAAAGTCCCTCAGTTTCCAAGATTTCAATCATTCCTGCATATCTCTGACCACATTTTTGCCATAAAAATAGTTTTGATGATAAGAATGTAGTTTGCATGGAAAATATGTTTGAATGAGCCATCATCAGAGATTAAATGACCAATCAAAATAATATCTCACACTTTCTAGTTTTCTTATTTTACAAATTCCTTTCATAAGCATAAATTTTGAAAAAAACATATCAACAAAATACCCTGATCTCTAAACAACCCTAAAACATAGGGTAAACTAAGGTTCCTGCTTTAGTGGTGGTTCCCATTTAAATAGGCAAACTTCAGCTCAGAAAGCTCTGACTTGTAGATAGAGCACAGCTGGAGGCAGAGACCTCAGCCCTGACTGCTGTTTTCACTTCCTAGCCTCTGTGTTTGTCAGGAATCTCACAGAGATAGTCAGAGCCCCCTCATTCAATGTGTCATTTCCCCCACAGAGAAAATCTCCTAGTCCAGTCACCCCTTACAAAGAGATTCTTGTCCAACCAAAGGCAGTCACATTTCAGGCAGTATGCTACATCCTGGGTAATTTCTTTTGAGACTTTTGGACCAAATATCACTGAGATGAGAGATTAGCCTAGTTTACAAAAAATGACAGTCCTTTAATGCAAAAACAGATTAAGAAAGAACACTGAATAATCTACTTGTTTATTACACGCTAAAAGAATGTTCTGGAAACCTTGAAAAAATTATTTGATTACTATTTTTAAGACTTAAGAAGCCAAACAATTTATACTAGGTACTTTTTAGACACAAAAGATCTCTGTAAGAAGTAAACAGGGATAAACACAGAAATACATTCGTTTTAATATAAACACAGAAATACATTGGTTTAATATAAAGAAAGAATTATCAACATGAATAAAATAATGTACCTTAAAACACAGCTGTGAGGTAGAGAAGAGTTAGTTTGGAGCTTCTGTGGTGAGTTGAATACCAATGAACTCATAGGCTTGTAAATCTGATTGCTAGGTCCCCAGGGCGTGGCATTGTTTGAAAGGACTAAGAGATGTGGCCTTGTTGGAAGAAGCGTCACTGAGGGTGGGCTTTGAGGTTTTAAGAGCACATGCCAGGCCAGGTGTGTTTCTCTCTCTGCCAGCAGATCAAGATAGTTCTCATTTACCAGTCCAATGACATGAGCACCCTAATGGAATAAACGGGCCCCCAATTAAATGTTTTCCTGTATAAGAGTTGCCTTGTTCATGTTGTCTGTTCATAGCAATAAAACAATGTCTGAGACAGCTTCCAAGAAGAAATGGAGAAGATTTGAAAAAGCTCTCAGGTGGTGTGCTAAAGGAGAGCGTTTCCCAAAGAGCACAAGCTCAGTGTTGATCCTAGCACGCTGCACATAGTGTAAAAACAGGAAGACAGATTCCATGTTAGCACAAGCTCAGTGTTGAGCCTAGCATGCTGCACATAGTGTAAAAACAGGAAGACAGATTCCATGTTAGCACAAGCTCAGTGTTGAGCCTAGCATGCTGCACATAGTGTAAAAACAGGAAGACAGATTCCATGTTAGCAAGAACAGAAAGGTGAGAAGTAGAAAGAACTGGAAGTCCCTTGTTGCTTGGCTAAGAAGGAATTCCCCTTTGTAAGAAAGCCTGTTCGCAGCTGAATTCCCAGCCGAGACCCTAAGCAAAAGAGGCGAGGGTGTCTGAACTGACCTTACCCTGTAGTCAGACTGATGATTTTCTTAAATATCACCATAGAACCTTTGTCCAACAACAGATGGGAACAGAGGCAATGACCCACACCGGAACACTGGACTGAACTCCCAAGATCCAGTTGAAGAGTGGAGAGAGTGAGAGTATGAGCAAGGAATTCAAGACCATGAAGGGGTCATCCACTGAGACTGTTTGCTTGAGCTAATGGTAGCTCACCAACTCCAACTGGACTGGGAGTAAATGAGCATGGGAACAACCAAGCCCCTCTGAAGGGGGTTGACAGCTGGGACAGACTGAGGGGCCACTGATAGTGACACTGGGATGTGTCTCTACTTGCATATACCAGCTTCATGGGACCCTATTCTCTTTGGATGTAAACCTTGCTCAACCTAGATGTAGTAAGGAGGGCCTTGTACTTTCCACAGGGTGGGGTACGTGGCACTTCCTTAGGGTTGGAGGGGTGGGGGAGGGTCTGTGGAGGGAGAGGGAGGGGACTGCAAGGAGGGGAGGGAGTGGAAATTTGGATTGGTGTTTTTTTAAGTAATAAAAAAAGGAAAAAAAACGAAAGCCTGTTCTCTTTGTTTTTTGGAGAACAGATCCTTGTGGAAAGGAAGCAGGGATCTGAAAGAAGGAACTACAATCATAAGCACAACAGACCAGGCTATGCTGAACACCAAAAAAGGGAAAACATCTACCCTGTCCCCAATGTGCTTGCAAGAGGGGCCCTGGAGTAGGAGGTTCCTCTGTCTATGTGTTGCTTTAATTGGTTGAACAAAGAAACTGCCTTGGCCTTTGATAGGGCAGAACTTAGATAGGCAGGGAAGACAGAACTCGATGCTGGGAAGAAGGACAGAGTGGCATACGCCATGAAGCTCCTGCCTGAGACTGACGCTGGTTAGAATCTTTCCTGGTAAACCACGACCTCATGGTGTTAAACAGATTGGTAGAAATGGGTTAGATCAGGATGTGAGAGTTGGCCAAGAAGAGGCTAGATATAATGGGCCAGGCAGTAATTCAATTAATACAATTTCTGTGTGATTATTTTGGGGGTTAAGCTAGCTGGGCAGCGGGACGTGGCCTGCTTGCCTCATTACAACAGGGTCCCTGGAAACAGTGGATATCCTCCTATTCCTGTGTAGGTGAGAGGGGATTTCCAGAGGAAATAATATAACTGAATGTAGAAAGTGGCCATGTGTGAAGCACTTGATGCTGACTCTTCAGGCAAAGAGGCCTTCAAGAGTGAAGAACAGAACATTTGCAGAAGAAGAGGAATTTAGGGGAGTGTGATGGGTCATGGAATATCATTTGGTACAGAGGAGAAAAGGCAGGTGCAAGCTCTGAGAATGAAAATTATAACTGGGGAAAGGCAAGAAAAGACAGAATTGAGACATTGTGGGAGGAAATCCTAAAAGAATTGGTCTGGCTGGCACTGGGAGGTAAAGGGATAACAATTTAAAATAACAAGACAACAACACTTCTAAAACTCTTTGTTAGTCTTGGATATTATCTTAGCTTTCTGTTGCTTTGATAAAACACCAAAATAACCAAAAGAAACTCTTGGGGAGGAAAGGATTGATTTCCCAAAGTCAGTTCCAGATTAACCTGAATTACATAGGGACCTCCAGGCCAGTATAAGCTATATAGCAAAACCCCGTTTCAAACAGAAATCAAAATAAGTAAATTTTTAATTTTTTTTTACATTTCTAAAATAAGCTCCTCTGGGTTAAGATGAAACAATAGAAGCTGCTTTAAGAGTCATGAGCAATATTAAAAAAAATACCAAAATAACCACAAACATAATTTATTTTAACCCATCCCTAGTGATCTGAGCAGCACAATTTTTTACCAGATTACCTAGTCAAGACAGACATCCAAATAAGTGTCCTAAAGAGCAATGCAAATAGCTCTTGCTATGACCCAAAATATAAACCCACAGCACTGAACCAATAGACAGACACAAACTTTCATTGTACCTAGTCCCAAAGAGGTACGGATGACTAATTTAATAACTGTACAATATTTCTGTATTTCTCAGGATATTATGGCAACATATTGCAAAAAAGCAATGTCTATTACAATCAACCTACAGGTGACATTTGAGGAATGGAGACATCCCTGCTTAGAATTCATATTTCATTCTGTTTTCAAATACAGAAGTGTATTGCTTGTCTCTGGATATATTTACCATGATATAGTGTTGCTTTTACTAATCTATATTTCAGAATGATCTGCAACAACACAGGTCAATCAATAGATTGAGTTTTAAGAAGAATTTAATATTTTCAGGTGATAAAATTTAAAACCTACTAAAAAATGTTATTTTCTTAAGGACAATTAAGATATATTTAAAGCCCTGAAGAGAGACTAAAACAAATATGAAGAGCTGGATGATATCAGCACAAACATTTGTAGTTCCACTCTCTACATGGAGGGAAGACATTGTTATCAAGGGATAGGGTGAGAGGTAACAAAAGTAAATCCCTTTATAAATATTGGAAAGGCCCAGGATCACCACTTCCAGGCTGGATGATCAGTCAGGACTCAGGAGTTTGGAGATGTTATGTTCACCACTGGGGTTCATTACCATGAAAAATGTAGATTAAATGTAACATGGGGCAAAGCATGTGGAATTAAGTGAAGGCAAACTATACTCAAACACATCTTCTCCCAGTGGTGTTGCCCAAATTCCCAGGGCAGAGCTCTACATGTCAAATCCAACATGCTATTCCATACCACATTCCTTTGCAAAATCCTTGGTGTTTCATTCTCCCAAAAATGATTCTGACAACTTATACAAACTCTTGTCAACCAAGAAAGATCCTGAGAGCTTTGGTGTCTAGATACTTTTTTCATCTTCTAAATTCCAATCCCATTCCCATCTCACCCCAAACAAAAACATTTACCATAGACCACATGGCCCAGGATTCAGTGTTCCAATGACTCAGCACTTGATTCCAGGAGAAACTAAGCGCCTTCCTCACACTACTGACAATATTTTCAACAAATATATATCAACACCCAACAGTGTTTACTAGGAATAGAAAGATAGTGGATTAGCCAGTTGAAGTGGCACACGCCATTAGTCACAGCACTAAGGAGGTGAAGGCAGGCAGATTTCTGTGAGTTCAAGGCCAATCTGATCTACACAGAGAGTTCTGGGACAGCCAGTACTGTGTAGAGACACTGTCTCAAAAAAAAAAAAAGAAAAAGAAAAGAAAAAGAAGAAGGCAAGAAGGAAGAGTGGAAGATAAGTAAGTAATAGATAGTAAATATTAATTGGTTTTGGGAAGATTATCAACTGTTTATTTTATCTTAAATAATCTTAGCATTACAGATTTACAGAAGATACAGCTTGCCAGAAAATGATGAAAGAGGGTGAACATACAAACAGATAATGAGATAATAATAAGAGATCCTCCAAAATTAAAATTATCCCTTTTGTTTGAGCAATTTCTCTATATATTACTTGGAAACTTGTGTTGTTTATCTTTAACCAGAAATCATTCTACTGTTTGAGAATAGAATCACTTAGGGAATTTGTGCTGAATGATCTCAAGCTTCTCCAGGAAAATGTTTTGTTTATACCTGGTGTTTGCCTGATCCCTGAATCCTTATCAAGCTTGTTGGTGGTAAGGAGCTAGAAATCAAGAGGGTACGATTTGATATTTCAACCAATTATGTTATTACAAAAACCAAACGTAGATGAGACTAATCTTGGCCCTAAGATTTGATTTATTTTAGATATGTATCAAATGGCACAAAATGAAGATAAGAGAACTAGGGTGATGGCTTAGTCAGTAAGTACTTACCATGCAAGCATGGGAACCTTAGTTAAGAACCCTAGCACCAATTTAAAAGTCAGACAAGGCAGCATGTATATGAAACCTCTGCACTGGATGGAACCATGAAGTTTATTGACATACCAAGTGTTGGAAGAGGCTGCTCATTCATTTCCCAACTGCCCTGACTCAAAATAATCACACAGAAACTATATTATTTGCAATACTATTTGGCCAATAGCTTAAGCATACGGAGGCTAACTCTTATATTTTAAATTAACTCATTTCTATTAATCTGTGTATGGCCACATGGCTGTGGCTTACCAGCAAGGTTCTGGTGCATCTGTCTCCTGCAGACAGCTACATGGATTTTTTGGACTCTGCCTACTCTCTCTCTATAGATCTCTTTCAGTCTGGCTTTACTCTGTTAAGCCATTGGCCAAAAGCAGCTTCTTTATTAACCAATGGCAATAAAATATATTCACAGCATACATCACCTTCCACATAACCTCCCTTTTTTGTCTAAATAAAAAGGAAGGTTTTAACTTTAACATACCATGATTACATATAACAAAACAGGTATCAAGCAAGAATTACAGTTACAACAGTAATATCTACTTTATCTTTTATCATAACTAAGAAAAACTATAATTGTAACTATCTATTCTTCAACTACATCAAAGATCCCAGAAGGATATAATATTACCTAAGTTACCAGGAAGTGAATTGCAAGCAACTTCCAAAACTCTAGAATTGACAGAGACATCTCACTGCCTAGACAGTCACCCAAAGTTCTTCTGTAATGTTGGGGCATCCATCTTCAGCCTACAGGCCCATAGTATCCGGCAGACTTTTCCATGAAGCAGAAAATTTCAAAGATAGCTCTGCCTATATTGGCAGTTTGTCAGTCACTTTCTTCTGTGTTCTGCAGAATGTCTGGCAGACTCTTTCATGAAGGAGGAACCTCGAAGGACCATCTCACCTTCTTTAGGAAGCTTCAGCAGTCATTTTTTTATGGGTCCTGCAAGTCCAGTCAAGCAGTTCAGGCAAGAGCAGTTTCTTGCCCAAATAGCTAGCAAACTACGTAAGAAGCCTCTTCAATGCCCATCATCCTCTTGAAGTAATTGGTGGTGCCAGGAGCAGATGTGTCTCGTTGTCATGAAAAGTCCTAAGTTTTTAAAACATTTTAAATGCCATATTCTGAAGGTCTCTGAAAGATTTGGAGAATACCTATCTAACTGAAATATATCTAGAAAACCTAACTAACAGAACTACAAGCTTGACTATTATAGATGATTATCTATTAACTTATATTTCTTAATTATACATTATGTTTCTAAATGGGCTGCACAAACACAATACCTTAATCAAGAGCAGATATTATATATATGTATGTTATACATATATATAACAAAATTGACCTTAAATTTGTATCAATAAACCAAGATCCATACCAGTGCAAAGTGTTCATCCCCCTTTAAATGTAAATAAACATTATAAACAATCATTTAAGGAATTTGGGCATAGTTCTCTCCAAACTGCTTTTTGTTGGGTGAAGTATTTTTGGGTGTTCATGAAGACCTTTCAGGTGGTCTTGGTCCATCAAACCACATTAGTCTGGAAGGAATCCACAGGTTCTCATCTTCTGTGGAAACAAAAGCAGAACCTCTTTTCCAAAGCAACAAATCCTTAGACCCAAATTTTGTAGTCAAGATACCTTTAAAATATATATGTTGGTTATCTTAGCAGCATGTACAATGATATATTTCTCTGTACTTAGTTCCTTTACAGTCAAAAAATTCAAAGAAAACACAGTAATAAATATAATCCAGACTCTATGTATATTTCATTTTTACATGACTTATTTTTCTTACTCTACTTCTTACTTTTTCTACAAGTTTAATATTTGTTTTATTATCTTTACTCCTTTAATCTATGATTGTCTTGTACTCTTTTATATTACTTTTACTGTCTCTTTACTCTTTGCTTCTCTCTCACAAGCCTATGTACATTTATTTAACACTGTGATCCATTCAGAGGTCTTTTTTGTTTATCTGAATCTGTCTTTATTGTGTATCTGTAATAATCTTCTTGCAAGGAGCACTTTTAAAATGGTAAGCAGCTTGGTTGCTGAAGTCCTGGATGCTGCCTCCACCTCTCTCAGGCTTTCAGTGAGACAGAGGTACCATTAGTGCCAGCTCTGAAATGGCACTTGCCACTCTGAGAAGGAGCATGCAGCACATAAACCCATTTTTATCTGAGTTAAAGCTAAATCTGCCATGCAGCACAGTGCATGGCCTGGAAATATCTCTGTGTATAATGGTGGGAATCTGTCATGCTCTCTTGCCTGTGCACTCCTAGCAGACCCAATCCTGCCACTTTCCCAGGTAGAGGTCACTGAGCCACGCCATGGTCTCATCTACTTTCCTCCTAACCCCAAGTGGGTACATGAGCATCCAGACCCGAAGTGGGTGGTGGGCATCAGCCCCAAATGTTTCAGACCATGTTGGTGCTCCATTTTGCTGGTCAAGGCTATTAGTTTGTTCCCCTGCTGCTCAGACCTGAAATAAACCACACTGAAACTATATTAATTACAATATTGTTTGGCCAATAGCTTAAGCATATTTCTTGCTAACTCTAATATCTTAAATTAACTCATTTCTATTAATCTGTGTATCACCACATGGCTGTGGCTTATTGGCAATGTTCCAGTGCATCTGTCTCCTGCAGGCAGCTACATGGCTTCTTTTTTATTCCACCTACTCTTGATGTATATCTCTTTCAGTATGGCTTTACTCTGTTAAGCCATTGGCCAAAAGCAGCTTCTTTATTAATCAATGGCAATAAAACATATTTATAGTATGCATCACCTCCCACATCAACCAGGCTAACTTAATCACTGAGCTAAAGGTCAATAAGACTCTGTTTCAAAACATGAAGCAACTAACCTTATGTCACACATGTGTGCACATAAATGCACACACACTAAACTAATTATTGATATAACAAATTTTTGGGAAAAAGAACTGTTTTGGATAGTTTTAATAAAACAATCTAATTATATTTCCAAAGACTATTAACAACCTCTATATAGATTATAATTTGTCTCCATAAATAATAGAATAAAAGTATCTAAGAAGCAAAGTAAAAGCCTTAATGATAACCATGTGATTGCTCTTTTCTATCCCTCTGTCTTAATTCTTTAAAAGTCATCTAATTCATTCATTAACTCACAATGTCCATTGGATATGATTGGACCACTAACAGTGGCTAATATAAAAGTCAAAACTCTTGTAACCAAAGACCTTGAGCCCATAAGAGTGTTACCTGTTTTCCTGATATGAGGTGTATTTAACTTCTACACCACATTTATATCATATCTTTGGACAGAGTTGTAAGGAATGTTAACTGTGACATGGACTCAATTGATACTCTTAAAATTTACATAAATATTGCCATTTTACTAAGGATAATGAGGATATATCTGCTCTGTGAATTTTTCATTCAAAAAGAAAAGGAGATAACTTTTTTTTGATTGGGGTTTTATATTTGTTTGTTTTGTTTTGTTTTTTGAAACAGTGTCTCACTATGTAGCTCTAACTTTCTGGAACTCGGTATGTAGACCAGTCTGGTTTGACCTCATAAAGACCCTCCTGCCTCTGCCTCCTGAGTGCTGGGATTAAAGTTATGTGCTACCACACCCAGCCAAAACTCAAATTTTTAATGGGATACCTAAGATGGTGAACTCAGTCTTTGCCTGATTTGTGTGGCTTAAGGAATATTAAGAATCAAAGACCTGATTAATTTCTATGAGTTCATATTTTTCAGGCTTGATGAATAAACTGTCTTTTAATGATACATGAAATGCATCATTACTGTCAATTTTACATAAGTATTGTGATAGTTCAAATAGGTATGGCCCCCATAGATCCTTGTATTAGAATACAAGGCCCATAGAGGTATGGCCTTACTGGAGGAAGTGTTTCACTGTGGAGGCAAGGTTTGAGGTCTTATATGCTCAAGCTAGGCCTAGTGTAGCAGTCCCCTTCTGCTTCCTAAAGATCAAGATTGGGAACTCTCTACTCCTTCTCTAGCACCATGTCTGCCTTTATGCCACTATAAAGTTAAGAGACTAAACCTCTGAATCTGTAAGCCAGCCCCAATTAAATGCTTTTCTTTGTAAGAACTGCTGGGGTCATGGTGTCTTTTCACAGCAATAGAAACCCTAACTCAAACAAGTATTCTTTGATATGTGATATTTGGAGACTCAGAAAAATGTAGATTCTCTGTTATAAGTAATAATAATAGTAAATTGTTTATTTTTCCAACAAATACCTATTATGACAGATACTTGGCTAGGATGTAACAAAGCAATAGTTAAAAATATTTAGAGGCTCGGTTAGTACATTTTAGCCTGTCACACAAGCATAAGCACCTGAGTTCAGATCCCTATCATCCATTTTAAAAGCTGGTGACAATATACCTCTTTAATCTTAGCACTGGAGGATGAGGAAAGCCAGTGACAGGTGGATCTCTGGAACTACAAGCTGGACAGCTAGTAAAGACAAGCCCATGAGCTCCAGGTTCAGTGAAAGACTTTGTTTCAAAACATAAGAGGGAGAATGGTCAAGGTAGACACCCAATTACCCCTCCTGGCTTACACACACACACACACACACACACACACACACACATATTTTTAGGCAGTTGAAAACCCTTCCTTCAAAGACATTAAAATTTGGCTCATTAGTGGCTTATGACAAAACATCTCATACTTGGTACACCTTGTAGAAGCTTAGCCATGATTCACTACTGTCCCTGGAGTGTCACACATGGACTCATCAGGGGAAAGACACTATTCCAGAGTGTGCACATTGATGAAAACCTTCCCACTAACACAAGCTAAATTCAATTTATAGGCTAGAAATTAAAAGATGCATTTAATTATCAGTCCTCCAGCACTTCTATTATCTTTTGGCATTTTGGAAGATTAATAAAGTGCTATGCTTCTGCAAATATAACTGGCAGTAATCCAAAATTGATTGAGTTAATTAAGCATAACAATTGTCAAGAGCTAAAAATAATGAGAAGAGAGAATTTTAATGAAATGGTGCACAACACCAGAGAGCTGTATCAAGAAGTATGGGTAATCTGGAGACAGACTCCAAATAGAGTGTGTGTGTGTGTGTGTGTGTGTGTGTGTGTGTGTGTGTGTGTGTGTGTTCATGCACATGTGAGTTTGCCTTTAATATATCCATCTATAAGGTATGGCATACTTATAATGCTTTCAGGAACAGAAAACAAGCTATGAGAAATTTAGTTTTTTCCATTATCTCAAAGAATACTCTAGTTCTTATGGAACACACAATTAATATTTGTCAGAATCTCTCAGTTCTGAAAAGGGAACAGAGATGTGAGTACCAAAGTCACTTTATTCAAGCTGGCATATTCACAAAAGGCTTAAATACTCTTCCACTGCTTTCTTATACATGTGCTGTGGTCCAAGGAGCCTATGAGGCATTTGTTGCTTACATTGGTAAGTTCTTTTTCTTTTGAGATGAAGAGAAAAATTCTTTATACTTGGTACTATATTTGTAATAATTTCATTAACATTGATACAAGAATTATACCTATAAAAAAGTGAGTTAGCAAAGGAAGTTATCTACATAAGGAATAAAACAAACATCTCATAAAATTTGTTAATCTCTGTTTCAGTTCTGACCAGACATTCAGAAAGCCATGAACAAAATTAAATTAGAATTTAGGAATTACAGAAAAGAGTTGGAAAACTAAAGTTTAGTTTAGGATAGACTAAAGACAGCTTTACCCGTCGTGGCTGGTATCCTGGTAAGACAAAAGACAGGGGCTTAATTTTCTTCCTTAATCACCTGTTAGCTCTTTAGGAACCTAAAGGATGGTAGTTGAATGAAATACAAGGAAAGTTATGGGCTGTAAAATTTTCCTTTTTGAGATTTTTCTCACAAGAACCCATTATGAATAGAAGTGTAAAGTTTTACTAAACTATCTGGCAATAATTTTCAGTAATTTCTGTGTTGTGTTTATTAGTAATGTGTAGTTAACCACATTAGCTGTGTGGCTTGGTCTTTATATAATTCCTAGTAAATCTAGTAGTTTAAGGTAACTTTGGAGAGTAACATTACTTTGTGTTTATTTAGAATGCCCATATTTTTGTTTCAATACATTTTCAAAGCATCTGATCAGTCAGGTTTGGACAGAGACACTGGATTCCATGGTTAGACCTTCCCTCTGTCCCTCTTCTTCTCCCTCTCTCTTCCCCTCCCTCCCTGCCGCCTTATCTAGGAACCTTTGAGGCTTTCTTTGCTTGTTTAGGTTTATGGAACTTTGACTCTAACAAGATAATCTGGCAGTCACTAAAAAAAATGTGCTCAGTTACCAAAAGGACACCATTGACATAAATTCCAAAGTCTATACTCACAAAAGAAGCATGGTGTTTGCCTCCAAGTAGGGCATATATTACATCACTTACAGTAAATGAAAGGAGAAAGCAAGACCTTTGAAATAGTGGCATATTAGTAAAAACTAAATGGAAAGTAGTCACATTAAAGCATATTCTTACTTTAGATGCTAAGGTAGTAGAGAAGCAAGTTCACTTAGTTTAACCCTTCTTTATGAGCTTGCTAGTGAGTCAAGGGTTAATGAGTCCTTTTTGACCGAGATCTAGAGGTATTCACTGATTTATTTCATGACAGACTTTTTGTTTCTTCCAATTTAGGCAATCTCCCTATTAGTATGTTTAAAACATGATTTTCTTACAAAGTGGTTTTGTGAGTTATTCTTGCTTGTATAAGAAAATATCAGCTCGTGAAAACATAACCTACTGTTTTACATTTCAAAACATGAAGTGCCCAGGTGCTGTTCCAATTATATGTTGACTTAACTGCTCATTGCTAAACTTGAAGGAACTGGTTCTGCTCTTCACATTTGACAAAACAGGAAAGCCTAAACTCAGAGACCTTCACACCACAGCTGGAATTTGACCATAAGTAGTTTGGATCTTAGGTTCATGCCCTTAAATCACCGTACTAGACTGCCTCTTTTAAAGACTCATTTAAAATAGTTCTACCTGATGGAAAAGAAGTCTTTTTTTCTCCATTGGTAAGTTCTTAATGAGCATCAGACACTAGATGAGTACTGTTTCCCCTAGTATAGTTGCTAATTAAAATTACCTATGAAGAGTCTGAGGCAGTGTGCACAGGGCTCACATGAGTGTGCACAGGGCTCCTGGGGCTGAAAGGTGAAGGACACACACCGCCACCCCTAACTCAGAAGCCAGCTCCAATCAATAACCTCTTGCAAATGAAAAGAATTAGTTTCACCAAGGGAGTCGAACTGGGGAAACAAACTATCCTTAAGGGTAGGCTTGATGCCCAGCTGTAGATGTCCAACATCTTTGTCTCATAATGGTGTGTCAGGGCACTTGTTCTAACCTTGCTGGTCTTTTCTATATGTATCTTCCAGTTTTATGCTTGTATGGGACTTCTGTGTGTGCAAAGATGAATGTCTCTACGTCTATATGTGTTTCTTGTGCTTTTTCTTTGGCTCTTTTCCTTATGTTTGCTTTGTCCTCTTCTGACTGGTTTGGTTTTGGTTTATCATATTACATTTTATTGTATTTTACTTCTTGGATGCTTGTTTATTTTATAACGAGACACAGAAAGGAGGTGGCTCCAGAATGAAGGGGACATGGGGAGAAACTGTTAGGCGTAGGGGGTAAGGAAACAATAATTAGAATATATTGTATGAAAAAAATCTATTTTCAATTTTAAAAACTAGAATAATAAAAATAATAAATAAAATTGTCTGTGAAGGTTCTGGATGCAGCATTATAACCAAATATTAGGAGAACTACAAATACTAGGAATTAGGCAATGACCTGGTGCAGCTCATGTCCTGATGGCTTAGCCACGCACTTTGACAGATTTCCTTATGAATTTATATACATTTATTTACTTCTATCTGCCTTGTAATGGTTCCTATCTCAGCATATCTTTTCCACATCTTCTCATCTTTTACATATCTTTTCAAATAATATGACTCTATGAAGATGTATTTTATGCTAACATAGGGTTTTAGCAGTTACAGTATACCTGTACCAGAACAGAGGATTCGACAGGAGGTAAATATGGTCTAGCAGGTTATCTCCAAGTCTTGATGAGTGAAATTCAGCAGTAGACACAACAGAAGAGATCTCATTGTATGGTCTGAAGAATGACATGGTATACCATTTGAGATGAGACCTCTCTGGAATATGGGACTAACGTAAATGGATAGTAGAGTCCTAAACCACTGACCATTCACTCCTAGTTCCACCCATGACTCCATGGAAGGATGGTGTAGCCTCTCTCCATGGAAGCATGGTGCAATATTTATGGACTGGACTGTTACTGAATGACAGAGTGTTGTTTCCAAACTGAGGTTTGTTGGGATCATCTGTAGTTCTGAAATAAGAAACTTAACTCAAGAGTACACTTTTCATGTTCTTTTAAAAGAAAAAGGAAGAAGGAAGTAAAAGGAAAAGTTGAGAGTGTGCCTGTATTAGAAGTTAGCCATAATAATGTATGCAGTCAGTGCTTCAGATGAATGTGATCATTACCCCTTAGGGATTAACCACCTTGGTAGATGATGGCAAAGTTGAGCCATCTGTAATACTGTGATTGTATAATACAATCAACCCAAGGAGATTCTGCTTCCATCACTTCCACAATGGACTGATCATCTGGTTGTAGGAACAGGGCCACATATTAAGGGAAGGGTTAAATTTCCATGCAATTAAGAGGTTTTTCATTTCTTGAGTTGCAGGAATTTACAACTAGAAAATCACAGTAACAGACCAGTCAGGTACATGGCACAAAGTACATGGACGGAACGGCAGAAACTTGGAAAAGCAAATCACTTGTGAGTGAGCTGCCTGCTGAGTGGATGGCTGTCATTTTCTTTGACGAGGATGCCTAGATGTGCATTAGGCAATGCAGGCTGTTCACCCAGTGCTCAGCACTACTATGTTTAAGACATAAATGATAGGTGCCCCTGAGTCTCCCTGGAGCTTATCTGTGCAATACATTATTCATAAAAGGTGTTTTAAAAATTCAAATTCAATATTGTATATAAAACTGCTTTTTAAAATGTGAAATGTTATCTCTGAAAACAAGCTACTAGGATGCAATAGAGCAATGAAGGAAAAGATTCAAAAGGTTTTTTTTTAAGATTTAAAACAGAAAACAGAATGCAATTTAAATTTAAATTTTTGCTTTTAACAACTTCTCATATATTAAACAAATTCTTAAGACTTCGGACTTTAACTTCTATAACTGAATGCATGTGTGCCCCCACAAAATTCACACTGAAGCCCTCATCCTCAGTGCTATGGACTTTGGAGGTTGAACTTCATAGAGTTAAGTAGGTCATAAAGAAAGTCCTCTCATAGTGGGGATAGGTGCTCATGAGAAAAATGCTTGCTTTTGTGCATCTTTGCAACATGCCCTGTCCCTCCCTTTGCACTCCATATGAGGACACAGTAAGAAAGCTGCGATTGTCAGGGCAGAAGGGTGCAAAATGAGGACCACGAACATAATCTCCAAAAGTGCTTGTACTATTTGCCATGTGTTTTTATTCCATTTCTAGGCACTGGGGACAGATCCAGTGAGCTATACATGCATGACAGTCACTTCTCTTTGAGGAGTTGCTACGCTGTGCTTTGTTTTTATGAGACTATATTATTTCTAAAATATTAAATAACAGTACACCTAAAAAAATTCTCAGGGCTGGGGAACTGGTTTAGTAGGTAAGAGCACTGGCTATATAAGTCAGAAGACCTGAGTAGGAATGCCCACCACCCACATAAAAGCCAGGCATGGTTGTATGCACCTGCAATCCCAGCATTATATGGCAGAGAGCAGCAGTTCCTGCAGCTCTCTGGCCAGTCGGGCTAGCTGAAACAGTGAGTTTCCGGTTCAACATGCCTGTTCAAACAATAAGGTGGAGGGCAAGAAGAAAACAGTTCTCGTGGCCTCCACATGCCCATTCATGCATCAAACGAGAGAGAGAGAGAGAGAGAGAGAGAGAGAGAGAGAGAGAGAGAGAGAGAGAAATGAGGTAAAAAATCAAGACATCAGTGCTTCTGGATATACACTCAAAGGAATCTTTTTTTCTTTTTTATTTTATTCATTTATTTAATTGGTTTTTTCAAGATAGGGTTTCTCTGTAGCTTTGGAGCCTGTCCTGGAACTAGTTCATGTAGACCAGGAGGCTGGTCTCGAACTCACAGAGATCTACCTGCCTCTGCCTCCCAAGTGCTGGGATTAAAGGCATGCACTGCCACCACCCGGCTAGGAATCTTAACCAAGATATGGAATAAGCTGATATTCACCAACAGATAAACAGACAATGAAAATGTAGTATAATATACACAGTAGAGTTTTACCTGGCCATAAAAAAGAAACAAAATTATATGTTTTTCAGAAAGATGACTGGAACTAGAGTCCACTGTGTTAGGCAAACTGATCCAGACTCAAAATAAAATAAATATTGCATAGTCTCTCCTATGCATAATTTTCTTTAAAAATCTATTTTGAGATTGGGAAGACGGCTCAGTGGATGAAGTACTTACTTCATAAGCCTGACGACCTGAGTTGTATGCCCAGAACGTGTATAAAGACAGAAGGAGAGACATGAATTCACAAATTGTCCTCTGACCTCTACTCATGCCATGGCATAGATATACACACAATGCTTCCCCCACACACACACACACACACGAGGAGGGGTAGAAAGAAGACTACAGGGGAAGAAAAAGAAAATGAAATGGATGAGGGGAGAAGACAAGGAGGGTGAATAGGAACAGAGTTCATGGTATTCCCATCATAAGGAAATCCATTATTTTATGTTAGTTTTATTTGTTTTAGAAAAAGGAAATTGAGGGTATGGATGGGTGGAGGACTGCCCACTAGAGTAACAAAGAAAGAGTACAGTTGTAAGAAGACACTAATTATGGAAACACTATGTCCTTAGGGGTCAGTAGGGGAAACCAAGTGTGGACTCCAGAGTCCAATTAGTGCAGAAGGCCTGGCTCTATGAAGTAGGGCACAGCAGCAGCATGAAGTGGACCTTGGAAAACAACGCAGAGTGCTGTCAGTGCTGGACTGATAAACCCCAAATTGAGCTGGCAGCTGGGATGACACACACTGTTGTCCAGAGGTCCTTGGGTATACAGTAATACCTAAAACTCCTGGAATAGTTTAAATTCTTCCTGTCTCTATAGATCCATCACTAAGTAAGAAAAGAGACCCACAGAAGCAGAGGTTATCGGTCTAATTCTGACTCTGGAACAGGGTGGGATAAAGAGACTAAAGCAGAAGTTCCCAGCATGCTGGCCTCATCCAGATCTTCATGTCCTATTTACCAACCCCAGTCACTATAACATTCTGAGGAGCTATTATTGGATTCTCTTAGAGTATAAATGCATAGTGTCAAAATAGTTAACACATTTTGATGTGGGAATCCCCTCTGTGTGCTGTGATTACCATTAATAAAGAAACTGCCTTGGCCTGTTGATAGGACAGAACTTAGGTAGGCATGGAGGATTGGACTGAATGCTGGAAGAAAGAAGGGCAGAGTCAGAGAGACGCCATGGATCTGCGGCGAGAGGTAGATGTGCTGAAACTCTGCTGGTAGGCCATGACCTCATGGTGATATATAGATTAATAGAAATGGGTTAAATTAAGATGTAAGTTAGCCAAAAAGAAGCTAGAGCTAATGGGCCAAGCAGTGATTTTAATAAATACAGTTTCTGTGTGATTATTTGAGGGCTGGGTGGCCAGGACAAATAAGCAGCTCTCCCCCCAACAACATTTGTTTGGTTTTTTTGTTTGTTTGTTTAATAAAAGGAAGCCTGAAAGATCCATTTTGGAAAACAAATTGACAGTTTTTACTATGTTGCAGCTAGACCTACGAGTAAGTATTCTCTAGCCGCTCCATTCCTACGCATTTCCCCAGGAGAAATGAAAAGCTGTGTCTTCACAGAAATGCACATGAATGTTTTATGGAACGTGTATTCATTACAGTTAGGAGATAGGAAAGACTGCACATCTGTGAGTACATATGAATAAGCACACTGGGTAGATTCTGGCAATACAATGCATCAAAAAGCAAAGCAAATCTGCATATGAGCACAGCAACTCAGATGAAATGAAAGAGCATTATGTTAATTAGAAAAATATCAAACCTGCTGGGATTGGTGTTTTTTTCTGTAATCACAGCATTTGGAAGACTGAAGCAGGAGATTGCAGTAAGTTCAAGGCCAGCCTGAACTTCATAGCATGTGCCTCTCTCCTGAATCTCTAAGTCATGGGACAGAGATATTGGAAACACCTTTGTTTCACATTTGTGCTCTTTGGCAAATTCCTACCCAGGATCCAAAAGTTAGCTGACATATGTTCTATAGTTAAGACTCCATTACTACCACATTTAAGTTGTACAACTTGAGTCCCAGTTTTCTTGTTACAATTCAATTAGCTGTTAGGAGTCCCATAAGTTGACCAAAGTACACAACTGTAACATATATACAGAGTGCCTAGGTCAATCTTATGAAGGCTCCCCAGTTGTTGGTTTGGTCTCTGTGAGACCCTATGAGCCCAGGTTAGTTGATTCTGTAAACCTTCTGTGAATCCTTGACCCCTACACTCCTTTCTCCTCCTCCTCCATAGTATTCCCAAACTCCACCTAATGTTTGGCTGTGGGTCTTTGCATGTGCCTCCATCACTTGCTGAATGATAAGAAGAGGTGATGCCTCTGACTCTTTTACTGGCTTTTAGAACCCTACTTCTCATACTGGGACACCTTGCCTGGCCTTAATACATGAGATGGTGCTTAGTCTTACTGAAACTTGATATGCCATGTTTTATTGATACTCATAGGAGATCTGCCCTTTCTTTGGATGGAGACAGAAGAGGAGAGGATTCAGGAAGTAGGAGAGGGAATTCAGGAAAGGGATTGGGAGGGGACGATGGGGTTGGAGGATGAGGGTGTGGCTGTTGAGGGGAAGCTAGTTTTAAAAGACAATTAATTCACAAGAGATTTTATTTCTAGTACTTCATTGCCTGTGTGGGTTTTGGAGGAAGCCTGAAAATAATAGCTCAAAGTCCCTTGCATTCATTTGGAAATAAACTTAGGTATTTTAAATAAATTTCTGTTGATCAATTCGTGTGGCAATATGACATTTCGAACAAGAACAGAATTTCTAAAATAGGGAGATGCTTCAGTTGGCCAAGCACTTACTGTGCAAGCACAAGGACCAGAGTTGAGGTTCGTAGCACCCTGTAAAAAGCCAGGCACAGAAGGGAGTACATGCCTGTAAACCCAGTGCTAGGGAGGCAGAAACAGAAGCAGCCCTGGAGCCCGTGGGCTAGAGAATTCAGCTGAATTGGTAAGCTCCAGTTCAGTGAGGAAGGCACCTGATGTGAGCCTCTGGACTCCTCTACTCCCACACAAGCATGCATGTACACAACAAACACACACATAGAAAATGGATTCCTCTACTCACACACATGCACAGACACAACAAATACACACAAAAGCTAAATCAATAAACCTTGGCTCACTACAGCTTTTTAAAAAGGCTATCTAATGAAAAGCACACATTCACTAAACCATATTTTATTTATATGTACAAAACACATTAAAATGCAATGCAGGCATTTCAATTTAAATTAAGCAAAATTCTAAATTAATATGGGTAATAAAATTTTCTCTCGATGTTGCTTGGTTTCCTTTGTAATACTTTTAAAAGTTTTATATCTTTATGGCTTATATCTTTTAAAAAAATTCCTATGATAGCTAGAGAGATGGCTTAACAGTTAGAGCACTGGGCTGTTCTTGAAGAGACCTGGATTCAATTCCCAGCCCCCACATATAAACTGGTTTCTGGAGATCCAACTAACTCTTCTGGCCTCAGAGGCAAGCAAAGTACCTTTATACATAAAATAAAATAAAGGATTTCAGCCAATATTGTTTAACACTATATTGTCTTGACAAACTCAATCATTACTGCCTGAAAAACAGTACACAAAGGCTAAGTGGTGAAGTTCCATGTTGTGACAGTTTAATGACTGGTCCATCATTAATGACTAAAGCATTTTCACACAGTGTGAAGCAGACCATGACTCAGATACATAATGGGCATATATTTTTGAGGGGTAGGGTGAGGTGTGAAACCTCTCTGGCCTGGAGTATTAAACTCAACTCACTCATGAGAAAATATCATCAGGTATTCCACAGAAGTACCAGGCACATGAGTACCTAGCCATGGCTCAGAGGAGGGCTTTCTCTCCCTTCTTTATCAAGCCAGCACTTTACAGAACTGATCAACACTCCCTCTCAGTTTCTCTCTCTAATCAAAGTCTCAGCTCATGTGCAAACTGCCTCCTTCTTGTGCTGCCTATGAAAGCCACAACCAAGAAGTTGACTAAATTCACAGACAGTGTAGCAGTTTGAATGTAACTGCCTCCCATAATCTGACACTATTAGGAGGCATGGCTTCACTGGAGTGGGGATGGCCTTGTTAGAGGAAGCCTGCCACTGTGGGGGCGGGCTTTGAAGTTTCCAATGCCTAGGATACTGCCCAGTGTCTCAGTCGACTTCCTGTGACCTGCATATCAAGATGTAGCCAGCACCACATGAACTTGCCAGCTACCATGTTCTCCACCATGATGATAATGGACGGAACCTCTGAAACCGTAAGTGACCCACCCTAATTAAATGTTTTCTTTGTAAGAGTTGCCGTGGTCATGGTGTCTCTTCACAGCAATAAAAACCCTAAGACATAATCACCATCCATTATGAAGCCTTTGGACTGGACAGTCCTCAAAGCAGATGGCCTCAGACTGCTGGACTCTGAGCAGACACAAAGCAGAAATGGGTCCATGGTCATGACAATCAGGAGACTTGGCCAAACAACATGGAGGTTATAGAGAGAAATTGTTCATAGCATTTTATTTGAAAAGGAAAACAAGTACATTGAGAGCCTAGAGGTTCATGGCTTTATCTCCAGTTCAACAAGAGGTGAAAAGCAAAATTAGTACACTGAAAAATTGAGTCAGGAAAGGCTCCTGATTAATAGGATGAATAAAAAAATAAATAAAAATAAAGGACATGACTTTTCCTAAGGATGGTGTAGGGGAAGGTTTATTATAGATAAAAGGGAAAAATAGCCAGAGGCAGAGACATCTGAGAAAGTTCAGAATGAACATGGCCTTGAGCCCTGTGAAGAGAAGGGGGAAGGAAAGAGCCAGGTAAGCAAAATGGCTGGATTATACAGAGAAGGGCAGCTGGGGGAAGGGCAGCTCAGCCCCTCAGCTGAAGAATTTAGGGTACGGGGTAGGGTGTACCAGCCATACCTAGTTACAGGTAAGGACTGAGGGATGATGGAAGAACCTGGCTGCCAGGTCCACTTTAATATGTTCACTGGGCACCTCAGTTGGCTATTTGTTCCAGGTTTGAGACCTAACAAAGAGTAGTCAGTGTCAAACTACTGACAAGGAGCCTTGGGTGGAATTACAATGAGGTCTCTTCCTCAGGGACTTGACTGTCCTTCTACCTTAGTTGGTGACCTTCTTTCTCAGAGCCATACATGTTCCGTGGGAGACCCAAGGTAAACCTTCCTCTCTTTAGAGTTCACAGAGAAGGATTAAGAAGAGTGACAGATAAATTCATTAAGTTCATACAATAAATTCTTGTGTATTCAAATACTACATGGATGTAAACAAAAGTGTTGAGATGCTACTCACTCTAAGGAGACGGTTTCACCTAAACATGGTATTTTCTCTCTGCCCTGAAAATAACAAATCTCTTTGTTCATATAAATGTACATATTTTTCTGAAACAAAAGTAGGAACTGTCAATTCCCAACCTATAATATCTAAAAGTAATGAATGTAGCAAATATGATTATCAGAATTAAAACTTACAAATTTCATATATAAAGATAGGCACAAAATTTTCAAAATCATCAACTTATTCATATCATCAACATGTTCATATGTAAATTAATACAGTCTTGACCAAAAAAGAGCTTCTATGGTACACAATTTATATTGTTTGTGGTTCAGTCAACTTGGATAAAAGCAAAACACAGCCCCAAATAATGTTTCTTAAAATCACAGCACTGTGGATGGCTTGCCCAATGAACAGTTATTGCACCTACTCCAGCTCAAATTCAACCAAAGGTAAGATTTATGATTTAAAATAGAAATTATAAATTTATAACTTAAAAGGGCAAGATGACTGACAATTTAACAACCCATGAATTCAATGCCTTTTTACTTATACCATGTACAATGTTATGTAAGGGTTATATAATTTTCCTCCTACATCCCTCTATTTGATTCTGGGGATTAGCTTTGTCCTCCATATTTTCTCCTTGAAAACATGGTTTGATAATAGGGCCAAGAATGAGGTGCTTTTTAAAATGATGCAGTCTTTATAGACTGTTAATGACTAACTAAAAGTGAAAATCAGCACTCTGGAAGGATACAACCAATTTGACAAATAGAACCCAGTCAAATGAGGCACTTTTAAAAATGATACAGTCTTTACAAACTGATAATGGTCAACTAAAAGGGAAATTCATGCTTGGATTTAGAGAAGGACAGAGCCACTGGCTAACTCCAAAGCCAGCTCTATATATTCCTATATAGTTTTGTATTGGTTTTAGATGGCTCTTGTTTAGACAAAAGGAGAAGGTGATAGGGAAGCTTTGTTAACCAATTATCTTCAAGAGGTGGGGCCAAGTTAGGGTGTGAGATCTGCAAATATTTTCTAGATTGCCTCTGTAATCTTGCCCCCTTTTTCATTGCTAGGGATCAAACCCATAAACCCAGGCTTTGCACACAGAAGGCACACAGTCTGCCAGTGAGTGAGACACACCCCCAGCCTATCAGAGGAGTAAAGGTTAATCTGGGTTCACAGCATCACAAAAGCAGCTGACTCCTTTATTTTGGGCCTGAGACAAGACAGAAACATCATGGCAGTAAAAGAATGTGGCAAATGCTTCTCACCTCATGAGGACAGAAAGCAGAATACAAAAGAAGGGCCCAGGGAAAAGATGCCCTTCAAAGGCAATGTTCCAGTGTATTCCTTTCCTCCAGCCAGGCCCTCCACCTCAAACATTCACACGACCTTCGGTTATCATTCATGGCGCAGGTGGATTCTAGGCTGGTCCCATGAGGGGCAGTGGCAAGTGACCTGAGGCCAAGATAAGCCATGCAGAGAGAGTTTGGATATAGAGTTTATTTAGTGGGTATTGGGAATGATATAAGAATAAGGGGTTATGGAGGTGTGGAAGAGGGGAGTGAAGGAAGATGGGACAGAAAGAGGGTAGAGAGAAGCAGAAACTGCCTCTTCAGGATAAGGATGGATGGGGGAGGATTTCCCTCTGTATGCTGTGAATATCATTGGTTAATAAAGAAAACTGGCTTGGCCTGATAGGGTAGAGAGGCAGGGAAAACTAAACTGAATGCTGGGAGAGAGAAGGCAGAGTCAGAGGGAAGCCATGGAGCTGCAGCCAGAGACAGACATGCTGAAAGCTTGCCGGTAAGCCAAATGTGGTGATACACAAATTAATAGAAATGGGTTAAATTAATATGTAAGAGCTAACTAATAAGAAACTGTAGTTAATGGGCCAAGCAGTGATTTAAATATGGTTTCTGTGTGATTATTTCAGGGCTGAGCAGCTGGGAACCAAGAAGCAGCCTCCTTCCAACAAATTGGCACACCAATGTAGCCAACTAAAAACCTGAGAGAGCTTGAAAAGGAATTCTAGACACACAATTACAGAGTTTAACACAGCTTCTTGCTGTTTGTTGGCAGCATGAAGCAGATCCTCTAAGAGAGGTTTTCCTGACTCAGCGGTAGCAGAAAAAAAGCTGTATGGCTTTGAAATGCCGACTTTCTGGGCCATGCTACCAGCACAACCTCTGGCTCTTTCAGAAAGCTGAGTATTTAAATGGGTTTTGTGAGCAGAGTGCTATAACTGCTTAATGGCTCGACATAGACCTGCTGCATACTGGGAACTGGGGCAATGTGCACAGCTTGCAGAGGTGGTGAACAAACTTCCACCATGTTGGACTGTGAGGAGCAAGCGGACAGGGCCATATATACACTAGTAATGCCGCAGCTTAAGTTTTTAAGAAGTGCTTAGCAGATTAAGCACTTCTTTACTGGACAGTAAAGAATTACAGATACACAATAAGGACAGAGTCAGATGGAAAAGACCTCTAAATGGGTCACAGTGTTGGATAAATGTACGTAGGCTTGGGAGAGAAGAAAAAGAATATAGACAGTTATAAAAAGAAGTAAATGTTTTTTTTTTAAAAAGGTAAAGTCTTTAAAGAGACAGAGTACAGACAGTCATAGATTAAAGGAGTAAAGATAATAAGATAAATATTAAAAAGTAATAGAGTAAAAGCAAATAAACCACATAAAGATGGAGAATACACATAGAGTCTAGATTATATATATTATTGCTTTTTTTAATTTTTTGACTGTGAAGGAGCTAAGTAATCAATGTATATACATTAAAGGTATCATGTCTTCAGAATTTGGGTCTAAGGATTTGTTGCTTTGGAAAAGAAGTTCTTCTTTTGTTTCCACAGAGGATAAGAACCTGTGGAATTTTTTTAGACTAATGTGTTTTTATGAACCAAGACCCCACTGAAAGGTCACTGTGAATGCCCCCCAAAAATTACTTCACCCAACAAAAAGCAGGAAGCAGTTTGGAGAAGAAATATGCCCATATTCCCAAATATTGTTTATAAATGTTTCTTTACATTTAAAGGGGGATACGCTATAGAGATTTGCATGGGTATGGATCTTGGTTTATTGATAAAAATGTTAGGTCAATTTTATTGTACGTATATTTCTGCTCTTGATTAGGGTGTTGTGTTTGTTCAGCTCATTTCAAAGTGTAATGTATGGTTAAGAAATATAGGTTAATAGATGGTCATCTATACTAGTCAAGCTTGTAGTGATGTTAGGCTTTCTAGATATACAGAGATATATTTCAGTTAGATAGGTATTCTTCAAATCTTTCAGAGACCTACAGAATATGGCATTTAAAATGTTTCAATAACTTAGAACTTTTCATGACAGTGAGACACATCTGCTCCTGGTGACACCAGTCTGCTTCAAGAGAATGATGGGCATCGAAGAGGCTCCTTATGGTGTTGGTTAGCCATTTGGGCAAGAAATTGCTCTTGTCTGGACTGCCTGATGGCATACTATGTGAACTGGACATGCAGGACCCACAGAGAAATGACTGCTGAACTTGCCTAAAGGCGAGACTGTCCTTCAGGGTTCCTGCTTCATGAAAGAATAGAAAGATTCTTCTAGACATTCTGCTGGAAACAGAAGAAAGTGACTGACAAACTGCCAATATAGGCATAATTGTCTTTGAAATTATCTGCTTTGTGGAAAAGTCTGGACACTATGGGCCTATAGGCTGAAAGATGCCCCAACAGTACAGAAGAACTTTGGGTGATTGTCCAGGCAGCAAGATATCTCTGTAATTTCTAGAGTTTTGGAAGTTGCTTACAATACACTACCTGTTTACTTAGGTAATATTATATCCTTCTGGAGTCTTTGATGGAGTTGAAAAATTGATAGTTATAATTATAGTTTGCCTTAGTTATTGCTAAGTTGGGAGTGTAGACCCCAGCCCCTCGCATCTACCCTAGCCCCCAGGCCTGAAAGCTGTATTGGTCTGGACTCCAAATCCCAGCATGCGAGGTCAGGACCACTCCCACAGAGTATTTATGTGAGCTCCCAAAGGAGAAACACATGGTCCCTTTTCCTTCCTCTTGGTGGTCATGTTTGCAGCCTACCGGTTCCCCCTTGGGGCCACCCAAGAACACAGGACTCCCATTAAACCTGGATATTTAATTTGGCTTGCTTTGATTTGGCTTGATTGGGAATTTGTGTTGGTAGAGAGCACGCCTTAGAAAAAATTCCTAACATCTGGAGGCCCCACTGAGTAGGGTGACCCTTTCCATGCGGCCCTAGGCTACATGTTGAAAGCACCCTAGTCTACAATCTGAGCTCTCCATGCCACGCTAAGCTCCACTGTAGCTCCTGGGCTACAGTGGCTGAGTCCTGGTCAGTCCCTTTTTCTTGTCTATGCTATAGGGCTTTGGGGGGACCCATTCATCTTATTTTTGTCGTATACTGGACTCTTGTTGAAGTCGCAAGTTCATGCCAAGAGTTTGATCTCTGCAGTGGCCAGACCAGCAAGTCCGGGCTTGGCTAAGGTGGAAATTGGTTTGCTTTGGGATGCCAAGCATTCAATTTCCACAACCCCGTTGGGCCTGAGAGCTATTTTAGCAGACGTGCTGAAAATGACTTAGGCCTCTTGGTTGGGCACAGACTTTAAAATGGGCACTTGCAGTTCAAAGCCAGATCTGCTGTTCCCCCTGGGATGCCTCTTACAAAATCTTTTTAAATTGGGTTTGTCTGTCCGATACCATTTGTCCCAAACGGCTAATTTCCCTAGGCACTAACATTTGGCCTCAACCGTCCTCCAGGACCTTAAAATTTTTTGCCACCATAAAGACAAATGGGCAGAGCTTACATATGTCCATGGTTTTTGGGCTCTGCGCTCCCACCCTTCCCTTAGTAGCCAGTGTCTCACAGCACCAATCTTGGTTGCTAAGGCCACAATGCTTCCAAATTCCCGGTCATCTGGGAATTGGGACCCCAACAATTCCAGCTGGAACATACAGCCAGAGGCACTGGCCCCTCCCCCACTCCCTCAAGCCCACACTACCCAACCCCCTCCTGTCCAGCAACATTCTTCACATTCCTCTCCTTCCCTGACTAACCCCTCCCTTCCTAATTTGGAGGTTCAAGGTCAACTTCCACCTCACCCACCTTCTCCTCCCCCTCCTACCTCATCTCTCCACCTTTGGACCCCCTCTATGCACTGGGCTAGCCCTTCCAATCCTCCCCAGTCTCCTCCCATACCAGATCCCACCATAGCTCCACTCTTCTCTGTCCTCTTAGGGAGATGGCAGGAGTCAATGGCATTATGAAAGTTCATGTTCCCTATTCTCTTCCAGATCTCTCTCAGATAGAAAAGCAGCTAAGTTCCTTTTCTATGAATCCTTCTGCTTATATCAAGGAGTTTTGTTATTTGTCCCAGACCTACGATCTCACCTGGCATGACTATTACGTCATCCAAGCTTCTACTCTCACTCCTGAGGAGTGAAATTCAGGTAGCAGCTAGGCAATACGCAGACCAGACTTATTTGGTAGACAGTATGGTCCCTGTGGGAGAAGTGGCTGTGCCGGCCACAGAACCACACTGGGACTACCAACCTGGCCAAAGCGGCTGACAGAGGCACAGTGGGACTACCAACCTGGCCAAAGCAGCCGACAGAGGTGGGACATCATGGTCTGTTGTCTCTTTTAGGACATGGAAATGGTCTCAGGAAAAGTAGTTAATTTTGACAAACTCCAAGAGATTACACAGCGAGCAGATGGAAATCTAGCCATTTTTTTAAATTGGTTACAAAAGACCATGGTCCAATATACCAGGCTAGATCCAGCTTCCCCAGCCGGAGCCACAGTCTTGGCTACCCATTTTATTTCTCAGTCAGCACCAGATATTAGGAAAAAGTTAAGAAAGGTTGAGGAAGGTCCCCAAACCCCTATCTGGGAATTGATGAAAATGGCTTTTAAAGTTTTTAATGCCTGAGAGGAATCAGCTGAGTCTTCCCAACAGACAAGGCTACAGCAGGCAGCTAACCTACAGGCCCAGGCCTCAGCAGCTGCCCTAAGGTCACAGGAAGGGGAACAAGGGAAGCCAACCACAAGGCCCTACCCTAATAGAGCCCAGGCTAAGTCAACCTCACAGGCAAACTGTTTCAAGTGTGGCCTAAATGGTCACAGGGCACGATATTGCACAACACTTCCTCTGAGGTTACGCCCTATTTGCCAGCAACCTGGACACTGGAAATCACAATACCCCCATGCGGGCTTGTCCTCTATGCCACACCATGGAGGTCCAGCATCACCATTGGCAAGTGAAACTGTGCCAGCCTTCAAACTTCTCAGCCTTGCAGAGGATTGACGCTGCCCAGACTTGGTATATCTTGTAACCCTATCCGAGCCTAGGGTAATGCTACAGGTAGTGGGTAAGTCCATTATTTTTTTTATTGGACATGGGGGCTACCTATTCTGTCCTAAATTCTCACTCGGTCCTTACGTTCCCGTCACCAATTTCAGTTATGGGGGTAGACAGGACCCGTTCCTCCCCACTTAAAACTCTGCCACCGCCCTGCATTCTTGCAGAACAATTTTTCTCTCATTCTTTCTTAGTGATACCTGCTTGCCCAGCACCTTTACTGGGTTGAGATATCCTTAGCTGCTTCAGGGCCACACTCACCTTAGCCCCCACACACTCTCCTGAGTCACACTTTCTTCTCACTTTAACAACCTCTCAGGTTCTTACATTCCCTTATCCAGTAGATCCCCAAGTATGAGACACTTCTTCTCCTGTGATTGCTACTCACCACCAGCCAGTGTTAGTTTGCCTTAAAGACCCTTCATTCTTCCCTTCCAGACCCCAGTTTCCTATTTCTGAAACCCATCACCGAGGCCTTAAGCCTATCATCACCTATATCCTGTCTCAAGGACTTTTAATTCCTACGGACTCACCTTGCAACACTCAATTCTTCCTGTGAGAAAGCCCTCTGGCGCTTACCGCCTAGTTCAAGACCTCCACCTCATAAATGAGGCAGTTGTTCCAGTTCACCCAGTGGTTAACAACCCTTACAATCTCCTGTCTAACGTCCCTCCTCCCTCTTTACTGTTCTGGACCTAAAAGATGCCTTCTTCACTGTTCTTTTACACCCTGACTCATACTTCCTCTTTGCCTTCACCTAAGAGGACCCTGACTTCCAGTCCTCCAGACAGCTTACGTGGACTGTTCTCCCTCAAGGTTTTCGAGACAGCCCACATTTCTTTGGCCAAGCTCTGTCTCGAGATCTCTCAAACTTTGACACAGGTTCCAGCACGCTCCTCCAGTACGTGGACGACCTGATTCTCTGCAGTCCTACACTGTCTTGGTCCCAGCAGCCACCTCTGTGCTCCTGAGCTTCCTCGGATCCCTGGGATATCGAGTTTCACCAAACAAGGCTCAGCTGTGTTCTCCTACAGCGGTATATTTGGGTGTTCAACTTAGCCCGGGGTCTAAGACCCTCACCTCTGACAGGGTCCAGGCACTGCGAGATTTACAGCTTCTAACTACAGGGGCTCAGATCCTCGCATTTTTGGGTTTGTTGGGGTTCTTTCGCCACTGGATCCTTAACTCTTCCATTACAGCCAAGCCGCTGTACCAGGCAGCCAGAGAGACTCCCATGAGACCTCTCACCCACCCAGTCATCATCCATCACCACTTCTCTCTACTGTGAGATGCCTTTCTAACAGCCCCTGCCCTTGCTCTTCCAGACCCCACAAAGCCTTACCATCTCTATACAGATGAGAGGGCAGGAGTGGCCACAGTTCTAACCCAACAGGCTGGGCTTTCGAATCGGGCAGTCGCCTTTTTATCTAAACAGCTAGATGCCACCGTCTGTGGATGGCAACCATGCTTGAGAGCCCTGGCAGCAGCAACTGAACTCACTTGGGAGGCTCTCAAGATCGCCTTGTCTGGGCCAATCACGGTATATTCTACCCACTGCCTCTCAGACCTTCTGAGACACTCCTCTCTCTCCCTCCTCGGGCCTTCATGAGTCCAGACTTTTCACTTACTGTTTCTAGAAAACCCCCAAATTATTTTGGCTTCCACTCCTGCCCTAAACTCTGCAACTCTCCTGACTGTTCCCTGCCCCTCTGGTACCTCCTCTCACTCTTGCCCAGAGGCTGTAGAGGCTTTAACCTCACCCGGCCTGGTCTTCTAGACCAGCCACTTGCAGATCCCCAACTCACTCTGTTTGTTGATGAAAGTACCCTTATAGATAAATCAGGGAACCGACAGGCTTCCACTGACATAGTCGAAGCAACCCACCTGCCAATGGGAACCTCTTCACAAAAGGCTGAATTAGTTGCCTTGACCTGGGCACTCCAAATAGCTAAGGGCCAACAGGCTAATATCTACACTGACTTGAAATATGCCTTCTTGATAGCCCACACTTATTCTGCACTCTGGAAGGAAAGGGGCTTCCGTATTACCAAGGGCGTTCCCATAATTAATGGACCCCTTACAGCCCTTTTGGAGGCCCTCCAGCTCCCTGCAGAATTAGCCATTATTCACTGTCAGGGATACCAATCTTCCAAGGACCCAGTGGCCTTAGGCAATGCCAAGGCTGACTCAGTAGCCCAGGCGCTGGCCTCCAGCTCCTCAGACTCCACAGAACATATTTTGTTCTTAACTCCCTCCTACAGCCCTGTTACCAACCTAAAGAGAGGGACGAGCTTAAAAAAGGGGGGGGGCACAAAAACAAAGGATGGATGGTTCTATTTAAATAACCGTCTCATCCTTCCTCAAGACCAGGCATTGTCAATCATTTCAGACATCCTCCAGACCTTATACATAGGCCCCAAAGCTTTGTTCCACTTCTTGGAGCCCCTTTTCGACCCCACCCATCTCCGAGACCGTATTTTACAGGTTCACTCCTCCTGCCAGACATGTGTCCAGGCCAACCCACAGGGGGCTCTCCACATACGTCAGTCTCTACACCAGCTTCGCGGACATCAACCGGGCAAAGATTGGCAGGTTGATTTCACTCATATGCCTACTCATAAAAAACTTCGTTTCCTCTTAACACTTGTGGACACTTTTACAGGGTGGATAGAAGCGTTTCTGGCCTCCAAGGAAACGGCAGATATGGTGGCTCAGGTACTCCTAGACCACATCATCCCTCGGTTTGGCATCCCACAGACCATCCAGACGGACAGTGGGCCAGCCTTCACTTCCAGGGTCATGGAGCTCGTGTCAGAGGCTCTCAACATCTCCTGGAAATTCCACACCCCCTACCATCCACAATCCTTGGGAAAGGTGGAGAGGGCCAATGGACTCATCAAACAACAGCTAACCAAGCTCTTGGTTATCTTGGCCCTCCCTTCTCCCCATGGCCCTGACTCGCCTCAGGGCCAACCCACGTTCCCCTACGGGCCTGAGCCCTTTGGAGCTGCTTTATGTCAGGCCCTTTCTCCTTAACCATCACCCCCCAGTGCAAACTCTTCCACTGGCGGGGTACCTATCCTACCTCTCCCTGTTAAGGTCCCTTCTCCGTTCA
>PVIU01015855.1:0-46899 GCA_004026605.1 Ondatra zibethicus
TATATCATCTTACAGTAGTTAAAAATCAAGACAAGACCAAGGATAAGCATGATCTGAGCAATCCTCAACTGAGATTTCGTTTTCAAATAAGGAGGTTGTGTCAAATTGACAATGCCAACTACATCATATGTATTTTGAAATATTGTAAAAATTTTGCTTTTTAAGAGCTGACATGGTTCAAATAAATCCAAGTATGTCAAAAAAAAAAAAAAAAAAAAAGAAAACCTGTCTCAAAAACAAAACAAACAAAAAATTTCATTCACTGTTATTTTCAGTGTAAACGCCCCCTCCCACAGGCATATTTGAGTCCTTGCTGATGGCACCCACGGTTCTGAAGGCTATGGAAACTTTGGGGTGAATGAACTATCTGGTGAGTGTAGGCCAATTGGGATGGGACTTGATCTTATAGCCTGTCCCTACTTCTGGTCTTCCTTTGGTTCTTGACCTATCAGGATAGGACATCCTCCCTCACACACTCCTGCTGCTGTGGGTGGGGCTTCCCTGGTGTTTATGGACTGAATCCTCTGAAATGGGAGCCAAAGTAAATCTTCCTGCCTTAAATTGTTTCTGTCAGGTGTTCCAGCACAGTGCAGAGACCATACAGTGCAGACCATTTCCTCATTTAGTGATTTTTCAATCATGCAATATGCCATTAGCTGCAGTTATTGCATTGTGCAACAAAACACCAGACCTATTCTTGTGTCCCCCTCAATCAACACCTCCTTTCCTCTGTCTATCAGTGTCACCCCCACCTCTGGTAGTTCCATTCTACTCTCTGTTTCCATGATCCCAAGTGGAATCATGCAGTTGTTGCAAGGAGAGCCAGGCTGCTTGTTTGTCCCGGCTGCTCGGCTAGCTTAGCCTCAAAATAACCACACAAAAACTTTATTAATTAAAACACTGCTTGGCCCATTAGCTCTAGCTTCTTATTGGCTAACTCTTATTTTAATTTAACCCATTTCTATTAATCCATATATCACCATGAGATGGTGGCCTACCAGCAAAGTCCCAGCACATCTATCTCTGGCAGCGGGTCCATGGCATCTCTCCCACTCCGCTTTCTTCCTCTCAGAATTCAGTTCTGTCTTTTCCGCCTACCTAAGTTCTGCCCTATCAACAGGCCAGGGCAGTTTCTTTATTCATTAACCAATACAAGCAACACATAGAAAGAAGGACCTCCCACACTATGCAGTATTTGCTTTTCTGGCTTTTTTTGTAGATTACATCTTTAGTCTCTAGGTCCATCCAGGATTTATTGCAAGTGAGTTTCTTTTTGGTTTTTCCCCATCCATTCATTCTCTGTTGGAGATTTTCATTGCACTAAAGTCCAAAATTACCTCTTACCAGTGTAGAGGTGTGAGAATTTTATAAATATAAGTAAAGAATATGAAAACACATAAAAAAATAAGACAGGAACCATAGAATAATACCGGGAGGGTATTCCAGTGATCACTGAAATCCTGAAATCACCCGTGCTTATTTTTCCACAGATTTTATACCCAATGAAATGGAAGCAGGGGAAGGTAACAAAAGACTTTATCAACATGATACAAAGGATAACTCACACAATCACTTTATTACTCTGAGATATCAAATCATTAGCATCTGTTGTCTATGTAGCAAAGCTGCTCTAAATACCATCCTGAAAGCCACCCTTCTCCAGGTGACCTCATAGTAACATAAGAAGGAGCAGAAGTACATTTGCCTATCCTGACCACCTTTGAGAATGGCATGGACCTACTTGAAGAATCTATTTTAATGTTAAAAGAACCAAGCAGTCACATCTGAGTTGGGGAGTGCAACTATGCTTGTTGATCGTTCGAGTAACCTCCAAACTCTCTGACCGTCTGTCAGACAATGTGGAAATGGGTCCATATTTCTTGGCCTCCACAATTGCTCCCTTTTTATTCATTTTAATAAAGCCTGACTCTGTGACAGGACAGATGATCACATCTGCCTTAGGTGAACACTTTCCCGTTTCCCAGACTTACCCATCTTCAGTACATGTATTATAATCATACATGCTCATGTCTTAGGGGCCTGGGAGGAAAAGGGATCAAACCTGTCAATGACTGCCAACCTCTGTAAACAAAAAATAAAGGGAGAAAATACTTTTGGGCTCTATGTCTCTGAGCCAATTTTTTTTTTTGTCAAGAGAGTTCATCTGCAATTAGATAATATTTTGTGAATAAACATGTTCCTATGACTACAGCCTCCTTATTAAAAGAGAGGAGGACTGCCAGTGTTGGGGATGCCCTTTTCAGTTGGTCTATAGTGCTTCTTAACAATTTTTAGTTATATCAAAATCTAAATTTCTTATCAAATATGTTAAATTCAAGTAGTCATAGGAAATGTCAAACTTTTCTTAGCATCTTATGGTGAACTAAAGCAGTTGCAAACATTAACCAGTCAATGCCATAATTCTGAAATGGAAATTAACAATAAACACACAATTTGTTACATTACAATTCTCTTAAATCCATTCTAATCAAAAGACAGGAAAAGGTTTCTCTGATGAGTGAGAGTCTAACCACAATGCTGCTTTTAAGTAATTGTCCCAGTCTCTGAGCATCAGCAAAAAACCCTTAGGCTACCCTCCTTATATCTGAAGAGGGGCTATAGTTACTCCTTGTAATGAGTGCTTTCTCCTCTGAAGGAAAATGGAGGTCTTAGTTTTCAGGTCTAATATTTCAACAGCAGATTGGATACCACACTGTCGAAATGAGTTCTTTGTCCCAAAGAGTAAAACAGTCAAATGTTCAGTCTACGTTTCTGGTCTGGCTCTAAAGAAACCAGGAGTCTCTAGGTCTGGAAGTCTGCATAGCAAGTCCATCAAGAGGCTGGAAATCACCAGTCATCGCCACCATCTTCTTTCCCTTGTCAAACTGCAGCAAGTTGTTGTCAATCAGGAACACTGGTCTAGGGACCCCTTTCCTTGGCTTGCAGCATGGTGGTTCAAGGAAGACAGAGTCATGGGTTCAGGACCCTCTTTCCACTTCTCCTATGGCGATCAGTGGCTGCGATGTCATCAGGGCTGGCATCCTCTGCTGTATACGCAGTCATTGCATCCAGATTTATTTCTTCCTGTGAAAAAAGCACAAACAAATCCTCGATCCCAAATTAATACAGGGTCTAGTGCAAGGTTTTTTTTCATCTTGCCTTAGCAAAGGTCGCCTTGGTAAAACCATGCCAAAATCTTTCCTCGGCAGATTGCTCACGATCATCCATAAAAGGTGCATGACTTAAGGCATTATGTGGTGATTCTTAATTCTCCTGTTTTTATGCTTTTAAGTTATTTTCAAGGAGCCCTGGGCATGCTCCACAATTCCTTTTCACCATTAACTACATAAGCAGCTCTTCCATTGGAAGAGCTATCTGTAAAATTTAGCATAATATCCATTAAGGGATCTTTTGCTACGTCTTCAGGGAAAATAAAGGAGTATAGTTGTGTGAATTGCAACAATGATCATCTGGGAAAAGATTATTAATCTGGCCTTCAAATTGAGCAAACACAATTGCCCAAGAATCACTGTTTTTAAATAATCAATTAATATGTTGCTTAGTATAAGGAACATTGATCAAAGCAGGTTGTCTGTCAAAATATCTCCTAGATTCCACCCTGCTCTTCTGTGCTAAGCAAGCTCCTGCTTCAAAATAAGGGTTTAATACCTTAATAGGTGAAACAGGAAGGTGCAGCCATGAGAGCAGATTGTTTTGCAATAAAACTGCTATAGGAGTAAGTTTTGTAGGTAATATACATGGTTTCCAAGGCTGGTCATAATTAATATAATATACTTGTTGTTTCTGTATAGCACACTCTACCTGCATAAGTACCTGTCTGGCAGCTTCTAAAAGCTGTCTACTGGAATTTGGATCACTATTTCCTTTAAGAATTTCACTTAGTGGCTCGAGGTCCTCCATAAGATATTTTAAATAAGGTTTAGGTCATTTTATGTCATATTAAAATTTTGTAAGCTGTCTTTCTAATCCACGTTGCAAGTCTGCCTAGCTGACAGAAAAAATGGAAAAAAGAAAGCATAGTCAACAAATGGTGCTGGCATAACTGGGTATCAACATGTAGAAGAATGAAAAATGATCCATATCTATTGCCACACACAAAACTCAAGTCCAAATGGATCAAAAACTTCAACATAAAACTCACTGCACTGAATCTCATATAAGAGAAATTGGGAAGTACACTTGAATGCATTGGTGCAGGAGACCATTTCCTAAATGTAACCCCAGTAGCATAGACACTGAGAGAAACAATTAATAAATGGGACCTCCTGAAACTGAAAAACTTCTGTAAAGCAAAGGACACGGTCAACAAGATAAAACCGCAGCCTACAGAATGGGAAAAGATCTTCACCAACTCCACATTGGACAGAGGGTTGATCTCCAAAATATATTTAAAAAACTCAAGAAAATGGTTATCAAAAGAACAAATAATCCAATAAAAAATGGGGTAGAGACCTAAACAGAGAACTGTCAACAGATAAATCTAAAATGCTGAAAGACACTTAAGGAAATGTTCAACATCCTTAGTCATCAGAGAAATACAAATCAAAAAAACTCTGAGATTCCATCTTATACCTGTAAGAATGGCCAAGATAAAAAACACTGATGACAACTTATGCTGGAGAGGATGTGGGGTAAAGAGAACACTTCTGCATTGCTGGTAGTACAAACTGGTACAGCCACTTTGGAAATCAGTATGGCAATTTCTCAGAAAATTAGGCAACAACCTACCTCAAGACCCAACAATATTACTTTTGGGTATATACCCAAAGGATGCTCAATCATACCACAAGGACATGTGCTCAACTATGTTCATAGCAGCTTTGTTTGTCATAGCCAGAACCTGGAAACAACCTAAATGCCTCTCATTAACACAAATGATAAATGGGCTGATAAAGAAATCAGAGAAACATCACCCTTCACAATAGCCACAAATAGCATAAAATATCTCAGAGTAACTCTCACCAAACAAGTGGAAGACATGTATGGCAAAAACTTTAAATCTTTGAAGAAAGAAATAGAAGAAGACACCAGAAAATCGAAATATCTCCCATGCTTTTAGGTAGGTAGAATTAGCATACTTAAAAAGGGCAATCTACAGATTCAATATAATGCCCATCAAAATTTCATCAAAATTCTTCATAGGCCTTGAAAGAACAATACTCAACTTCATATGGAAAAACAAAAACAAAACAAAACGAAAACCCAGGAAAGCCAAAACAATACTGTCCAATAAAGGAACTTCTGGAGGCATCACAATCCCTGACTTCAAACTCTACTCCAGAGCTACAGTACTGAAAACAGCCTGATACTGGCATAAAAACAGATATGAGGACCAAAGGAACTGAATGGAAGACCCAGATATCAATCCACATACCTCTGAACACCTGCTTTTTGATAAAGAAGCAAACAATACAAAATGTAAAAAAGAAAGCGTGTTCGACCCGCATATTTACATTTATACAGACACCTGGCTGGCCTAAAGCTGCAGGCCCGAGGCTTACCTTTTCGCAGCTTGGCTATCAGGTCAGGCTAGGCTCATAACTGAAGCTCGTCCCTCATTGCCTGCTGGGCCTGGGCACAAGCCGTGCTTTTTATGTTTAACACTCTCATCAGAGGCCAGTGTTAGAGGTGACTGACAAATTTACAGGCTCTCAGGTGTCGGCCATTGTAGCAGCTCTGAGACTGAGGTGTGAGCCCAGAAGCCTGGGCAGGTATAGCATGCCAGTTCCTACTATCCCTGCCTTTTTATTTTAAATCTTGTAATCACAAAATTAGGAGAAATCCTGAATCCTTTCCTCTGTTAAAAGTTGTAGATTTATCTATTATAGCCTCCTTGGCTCATGGGTCAGTTAGCCTCTCGGCATTTCCGTTGACTGGCTCTGGGCGCTGACTGAGGGAGGTAGAGCCCTTTAAACTTCCTGTCTCCTGCCTTTCCTGGCTCCACCGCGCAGCGTGGGTCAGACTCAGCTGGCTACAGCACGTGTCCATGGACTGCTACGATCTCAGCGGTACCCTAGGCCAGTGTTAGGACAAATGCCTCATTTCCTTCATTCTTCCCCTCCATTCAGCAGCAACAGGGGCTGTGACTCGGTGACCAAAGCACTGCCACTTGCTGGGGCAAAGTCCCAGAGCAGCCTGAAGGTGGCAGTGGATAAGCCGCCAGCACAGGGGCAGGAATATAATATTTACAAATCTCTCTGCCTTTGTTGCTGGTCCACTTTAGCTCCTTGAGCTATCAAAATACATCCAAGCATCTGCACAGATAGTTTGTTATGAGCTGAGGGACTTCAGCTCCAGGTTCTTTTCCGAGTAATTACTATGAGGTCTCTGTGCGGTTCATCCCAGAGAGTGATGAGTAACCAGACCAAGCAAGAGAATTGTCTTTATAATGATTCTTTACTAGCAACTTCAATATCCAATACATCAATGGGGTTTACAATCTTAATAGGCATGAGGGTTTGATGATGAGTAACACACAAGCAATTCAATATCACAATTATCAATCCTACTAATCCTAATACATAAAACCAATTCATAACCTTAATCTAACTTATCACTTATCTTATAAAATACTTCTTAACCTTAATACAACTTATCTATTACCTATAAAACACTTCTTAACTTAATACAACTTATCACTTATCTATAAACACTTCTTAACTTAATACAACTTATCACTTATCTATAAACACTTCTTAACCTTAATACAACTTATCACTTAACATTTTCTAATCTTGTCAATTATCCATAAGATATCTCTTAACATTTCATATACTAAACATGTGTATTAACTTATATATGCTCTTCTCTTAACACTTCATACACGCATGAAATAGCATCATACGACCTGGTATTCTTCAGCTTAAAAAGGACTTTTTGGATTTCTTTAGGCTGGACACCTGACTGCACTGGCGGCCTAACCGCACTAGGGGCTTGACAGCGAGGCTCGACTCTTGACCCCGTAGTCTGAGTTGGGGAGATAAGGGGCTCGATGTCCTGTTCTCAGGCTGGTCTCAGGTGCTGGATCCATTCTTGACCGCGAAGTCTGTGGCCTGGTCTCGGGAGGCAAGGCTACTTTTGTTACCAAGGTTACTGGGTGCAGCCTCTCCATCTGGCAGGGCCAGATGGGTGTGGCAGCCTTCAAGTGGGTGAAATGTTCTTTTAATATTTCACGTTAGTAATTTTCCACTTCACACAGTTTTTTTCTATTTTCTATATTATACTTATCCTATATACTATAGCTTTCCTACTTCACCTACACTACAGATTCCTCTCTACTTGTTAAGAGGGATCTGTTTCCATGTTTATTACATAGTTGAATACTCTTTCCTTGTCCCATATCTACAACTATTTACAGTTTTACTCCCTATTTTCTCCCTGTCTCTTTCCTTTTTTTTATTATCTACTGTTTATTTCCAAGCGCTCATTACTCAATGTTAAAAATATTTTCTAACACAAGCTCTCTGCCGACGCAAAATAATCCCAATCAAATCAAATCAGACCAAATTAAAAGATATCCAGGTTTAATTGGACTCCTGTGCTCTGGGTTGGTCCTGAGGAGAACCAGAAAGCTGCCAACGTGACCACGTTTATTTTTGGGGGGAACAGTTTAAATAGCTTGGGGGAGTGGTCTTGACCTTTCCTGGGGAGGGGTCAAGGTTCAAGGGGCACAGGGGTTGGGCCTCCAAAAATAGAGGCCTGAGACTGGGATTTACACTCACCTCTTCACCTGTGGTCCAATTTTCTTGTGGGCTTTCTCAATACTCCCCTATATGTCTGGCCACACTTCTGTGTGTTTTGGGGTTCACTTGTCAGCTCCACATTTTGGCGCCATATGTCGAGGTTCAGCCTTGACAAAATCACCCCTTACCGGGTAGGGGCATGGGAATTTTAGGAATATAAGTAAAGAATATGAAAACTCATAAAAAAAATAAGACAGAGATCATAAAACAACACCGGGAGGGTATTCCGGAGATCACTGAAATCCTGAAATCACCAGCACTTATTTTTCCACATCTTTTATACCCAATGACACAGAGGGCTGGGGCGAGAAGGTAACAAAAGACTTTATCAACATGATACACAGTCACTTTATTACTCTGAGACATCAAATCATTAGCATTCTGTTGTTTTTGTACTGAAGCTGCTCTAAATACCACCCTGAATACTGCCCTTCCCCAGGTGACCTCATAGTAACAAAAGAAGGAGCAGAAGTACTTTTGCCTATCCTGACCACATTTCAGACCTACTTAAAGGATCTATTTTAATGTTAAGAGAACCAAGCAATCACATCCTGAGTAATTTGAGTAATCTCCAAACTCTCTGACCATCAGACAAGCTGGAAATGGGTCCTTGTTATTCAGTCTCCACATTTCCTCTGTTATCACTGCATTCCACCTCTGTAGTCCCATCCTCCTGTCTGTTTCAATGAGTGTAAATGATATCATGCAGTATTTGCTTTTGCCCTTCTGGCTTTTTTGTAGATTACATCATTAGTCTCTTGGTCCATCCAAGGTTTATTACAAGTGAGTTTCCTTTTGGTTTTTCTCCATCCATTCTTTCTCTGTTTGAGATTTTCACTGCACTGGAGTCCAGGCCACGTTAGTGTTCCCACAGTGAACACAAGCATGCAGACAGCTCTGCAATACTGATAACACTTCTGGATTGGTACCCAGTAGGGAAGTTCCATTATAGCAATGCTGACCGTACAGAATTCCATCTTCTCCACGTCTTTGCTGGCCCTTGTTGCCATCCCTCCTTTCTATCGCAGTCCTTCTCACAGGCGTGAGTTGACATTGGGGACTTAATTTATATTTCCATTTGTTAACAATGCTGGACTTTTTCTTTTTTCATCTGTGTGATTTATACCTCTTTTTAGAAAAGTCTGTTGGGATCCTTGGCTAATTTTGTAATTTAGCTATTTGCTTTGTGGCCTTATTGAGCAGTGTGCTTTCCTTGTGAGTTTTCTGAACTGGCTCTTTGTTCAGTGTCTGCTGTAGGTTTTTTCTAATTTTGGGGTTTTCTTTATTCATTTTGTAATGGTCTGCTCTGTCCCTTTAAGAGACAGTCCACGCCCACTCCTTCCCTGTCCACTGAGGGCAAGCTGATCTTCAGCTTCCAGCCTGAGTCCCTTCTCTTTTCCGTCTCTCCCCCTCAAACAAGAGGCAGCTTTTGCCTCGCTCCATTCTTCCCACTTCTCCCCTCCCCTCCCCCTGTCTCTCTTTTTCTCTCTCTCTGTTTCTCTCTGATGTTCCCCTTTCTCCCCTTACCCCCTCTCCCCTTCCCTTCCACAACCCACTAAATGAATATCCAACCTCACTCTGCATGGCCTGCCTATCCATGTCACTCACCCCACATGGCTCCCTGCCTGGGACCGCCGCCTTTGAAGACCTGCACTGTCCCTGTCTGGGACTGGCTGCTCTTGGGACCACTGCCCCACTGCCACCGCTTAGGGACCTGCAGGATTTTTCCTTAATCTATTTCACCTTTACTATGTGAAATTCTCTGATTCTTAAGCATTAATATGATTTATGAAAATTAATGATATAGAAAGAGAAGTATTTTGAATATTTCTATGATTTTATTTTTCTAACAAAGGCCCCTTTCCTTCACAGACTCTCTCTATTGCCTTAGCTGAGCCTGAGGCCACCAACAGCTAAACATTTCATGAGAATTGATCCTCATCTTCAAGGAAGCTGCAACTGACTGAGCAGAAAAAAGTTAACTATAAAATCAGTCAGCTTTCTCCCCAAAGTGCAAAAGATATGCTTCATTATTCTAAGGAAACTTTGCTACGACTTTAGTGAATCGTTGGAATTCTGGTAACATAGCAAAAATTTATTTCACTGTTAAAAACCTCATTTTCAATTCTAAACTTCCCTTTTGGTTGCATTTAGTAAGGAAAGGGGGAAATGTTCAATTTAGAGAAATGTGTTAAATACATAATAGTAGGTATTTTTCTGGAGTTAGAGCAAGGAGTCCAAAATAGCTTCTTCTCAGAATGGGAAGAAATGGCTTAGATGTCATGAGTGCCTGAGGTTGAGGGTGTTGATGGGCTGGATTCTGCCTGTCTGAGAAACCGAACAGGGCCCAGTTGTCACAGGCACCTGATGGAACTCCTCAAATAATCCAGACCATTCCAAACTGAAGACTACACTACTGATTTATAGCATTATTAATTAATTGGTCATGAATTCTAGCCTCAAAGGAACATAGGGGAAAATAAATAATAATGCTCACTATCAGAATACCAGACGATGGATGGCTGCTCTTGTCAAGAGCAGGGCTGCAGTTCAGTCCTGAAGATATCACATCGAGGCTTGTGTAGGCAGAAGGCTAGCAGCCAACCAACTGCAGAAGAACTGAATTATTTTGAGGAGTCCTTTGAGAGTGTATTAGTTAGTTATTGTGACAGTAGTAACCTGTAACAAACCACCCCAGAGCCAGTAGTTAAACAGAAAGAATATTTCCAATGACTTGGCAGTCAGCAGCGTGAGGCTGCTTCATTCATTCTGGTTCTTTGCTAGTGGATGTTTTGAATCTTCATTGGGATAGCACGTGAGGAAAGACAAAGGAGCTGAAGCCCCCCCCGCCCTCCCCCATACAAGAACATATATTTTTAGGCCTTTGTTTAGGTCATCTCTGCCCAATGTCCCTTAGCCAAAGCAAGGAATACCAGCCATTTGGCTGGTTCCAAAATTGAAGTTCAAGAACTTGCACCACTTCAGATTCTGGAGGGCCACGTGACCATACTGGAACTTGACTGCAAGACCACTCACCTAGGAGAGTCTCCTTTGCATAATGGAGCCCTGTGATCTGCACTGTTTGAGTCTATGGTTGTCCTAGACTACTTTGCAATTGAAATACAGAAAGCTATTTCTTTGGGACAAAAGTTCATGACCCCCAATGCTTTAAAGAACAGACAGTAAGAATCAAAGGTTTTGTATACCCTGCTGTCTGATGTCTGCTATTCAAATCTGGCTCTGTAGCAACAGATGGACGTGTGTAAACAAAGGCATGTAAGTATTTCCCAATAAAACTTTATTTACACATAGCAGGTGGTTAGGACCAGTTTGAGCATGAGGACCAAATTTGACCCTCTGATTACAAATTTGCAGGAATGTGATGTAGCAGATAATGTTCTGTAAATTCCCCCTGGAAAACATCAGATGGTATTTTGCTCTTCTTATAGAATTAAATTAACCCACGCTGTCTATCCTCTGACCTATATACCCTCTTACCAGGAAACTAAAACTAAACCAAATCCACAGTTCTTTCCAAAGCTGATGTTATTACAACATAATTTCTGTTTGTTGTATAAGTCGTCAAGTGTTAATTGGAAAATAAGTTCTTAGATGCCTGACCCGTGCTTCTCTCTGGGTTAGTAATTCTTGCTGGATCCTGTTTGGCACCCTGCTGCTCCGGATCCTTATGGCAGGGCTTGCACTGAGACTGTCTTCTGGCCTCTGACATCCTCTCTGAGCAATCAGAAAATGCTGTAAGATCAAGAGTAGACAATTTTCTTTTCTGTGGAAGAAAAACGACTTGGCAAATTAATGTAGAAATGAGTCATTCGTTTCTATTTATTTACGGCCGGGAAACGTTTAGTATCCAATTTACGAGGGAGATTTGTTCTTCCTCTTGCTGAGTAAAGGGCACTATTCCTTAGCACACTCTCTAAATTTTGTCTAGAAGATTTTCAGCTGAGTTTTACTCTGTTTCCTATTCATCTCATGTGTGTTTCCTCGTCCCCCTCATTGAACCACAGGTTAGGATATCACTGGCTGTCTTAAGCCGCCTGGAAGCAGTTCCATCAGTCCTCTTACTGAATGCCCAGTTAATTCCTCCATTTGTGTGACAAGTAGAGGCTCACCGTGTAGCCTGGGCTGGGTTAGAGCTCACGCCAACCCTCTTGCCTCAGCTTCCCGAGTGCTGAGATTTCAGGGCAAGTCACCATCCCTAGTTCTAATTCCTTAGGAAGCGTTACTGCAAGAATTCTTTCCTTAAATAGAGAGACCTTACTTTTCAATGTGTTCTCTGTATAAAAATCTTCACTGTTCAGGTGGGTCCTGAATTCCAGCTCCTTTCTTTGCATCTCCTCATTGATGTGTTGGACTGAGTTTCTTTAGATGTGACGATAAATAAGATGTGTGTCCCACGACTTCCCTGTTCTCTCTAATTTTTCCTCCCTCCCTCTTTCTCTCCCCTCTCTTTTTCCTTCTCTCTACCCTTCCCTATCACTATTTTCTTTCTCTCTCTTCCTCCCTCCTTTCTTTTGTCTTCTGTTTCTCTTTCTCTCTTCCCTTTCTCCCCTTTTTTGTCTGTCCCTCTCTCTTGGTCTCTGTTCCCCTCCTTCAGCTTTTTATCCTGCCTCTCCTTTTCTCCACCTATCTCCTTTCTCCTTCAGTCTTTCTACTTTCTCCTCCTTTACCCCGTTCCTTCCCTCCACTCTTTCTCTTCTTTCCCCTCCCCTCCCACCTTATGTCTCTCTCCAACGGAACCTAGCAGAAGCTGGTACAATTTCAGTCCCTTTAAAATGAATTTGTCAGTGATCCTTGAGATTCAGTAGCTTTATTTGACAGATAAGTGAGAGTGAGCCACACTTTCATATTGTATGTATGAGGAGAAGCAGAAAGGAAGCATAAAGTGAAGACCAGTAACTGAGTTGAGTTTATTTGTAGACTATTTATTCAAAGGAGCCAAGAGAACTCCTTACTCAGCCTCCTCTATGTTTCTCCAGGGAGTCAGGAAAATGTTCTTGCCTCAGAGTAGGACATGGTAAGGCTGGCGCTTGAATCTGGCTCTGTTCACCGCTCCCACCCCTGTGCCATGCTAGTCCTGGCTATGAAGAGCTGTCTAAGCAAAGCACCTGGATTTTCGTGCCTCCGGAGACAGCAGTTCCTCCTGCGGTTTAGCTCACAGGCTCTTTTGTTTTCTGTCTCTCATGGCACGCTGAGTTTCTGCACTGTTTAAAGTAGGCCACAGCAAACGCCCAGACACCTCAAGTCTCTGTTTAAGTAGAAAATGCAGCGCATTCATTGGCGTCATTATCTCCGAAGACTTTACAGGATTGACACTGGCTAGCTGGAGGGTTCTTTTCCTCCATCCACTACAGAGTTGAAAGAGAGATGATGGCTCAGAAGAACATAAAAGTCAAGTTTACTGACAAGCATTACCATCTTCCAGGGTGGGAAGGAGGCCCTGGCACTAGGAAGCACTGACTCTAAGGGGGACTATGTTTTCCGTGGGTCAACAACTCCCTCCTCAGAGACCTCCCTTCCCTATTGAGGTTTATCCAAACCTGTGTCCTCTGCTTCTGTCCTTGAGCATGGAAGCAGACGCAATAAAGTCCTCTATCTCAGTTGTGACGAGCTTGTGGCCTCACCCCACTTTTCTTTGTAGTATAAAGTGTTGGGCGAGGAGGGTGGAGAAAGCCCTACTGAAGGCAGAAAGAGTGGAAACTTACTGGAGGGAAAGGGTGTGTCCCTTACCCCTTTCTTCCATCCTCAGGTCTAGAGCCTCAGGAACTGTAGATTTAAAGCATTCTACAATTGTCTCTGTTGAGAAGCAGCATGAGTATCTAATAGTGCTTCTGTCTGCTAGTATTAGCCTAAGATTGTGCATATGAGGACTTGGCTAATTCTCTTATCAAGCTTCAGGAGAATGTGCACCTGTCATTCCAATGTTAGAAAGCACTAGAGAGTCAGAGCTGTGTGCAATTCCCATCTGCTTCAATAAGTTTCTCTGATGAGGGTTGAATGAGGCAGCAATGTGCCATTTTATTGCTATGTTCCTTTAGTTGAATAATACTATTGGGTTTTCCTCTGAGCTGTGATCTAGCTAGTCTCAGGTTCTTGACCCCTTTAATAGCATCAGTTGTGAGATCCATCTCATGGAGTTGGCCTTAATTCCAATCGGGAAGTGGTTGGTTGCTGCCATACCATTTGTGCTACAATTATACTGGCCTATCTTGCAGGCAGGTCACTGTTGTAAGTCACAGTGTTTGCAGCTGTGTAATATTACCTTTTCCCTCCCATAGTGTGCAGAGTTCCTTCAGTACCGGGAACAATAGTCAGCTTACTTCCAGTTAGGCGCCAGCTCAGTTTCTCTATGTTTAATGATGTGAATAAGCACAGCTGACTTTTAAAAAAAAAAAAACCTATATAGATTTTGGGGAATTGAATTTAGGTTCCCACCCTTGCAAGACAAGTACCTTCCTGACTGGGGCATCTTCCCAGATCAGGATGAGGTCTTCTCTTTACCTGAGGACTACTTCTGTAAACTTCTGATACATCTGTGCTGTTGGTGTTTGTCAACTTGACACAAATCTAGACATACCTGGGAAGTGGGACTCTTAATTGAGAAAATGCTTCCATAAGATTGGCCGGTGGGCAAGTCTGTTGGGCATTTTCTTGACTGATGATTGATGTGGAAGGGCTCTACTCATTGTGGGTGGTACAACCCCTATACCCCTATACCCCTATACTGGTGGTCCTGAGTCTATAAAAAAGCAGGCTAAGCAAGTCACAAGGAGCAGCACCATTCTGTAGCCTCTGCTTCATTTCCTGCCTCCAGGCTCCTAGCTTGAGTTGCTGCCCTGTCTTCCCTAGATGATAAAGTGTAAACTGTAAGATGGAGTATGCCCCTTCCTCCCCAGGTTGCTTTGTCATCGTGGGTTTTTCTCACAGCTATAGATACCTTATCTATCAGGACCTAGTTGGACTCAGCCTAACCAGTGAGGCTTGGTTTTCAGTCTTAATTCCATCCTTTAAAAACAACTTGAAATAAAGCTATTTGAGAGCTAGGGGGAAAGCATTATTAGGGAATCACATTTGGTGACCCCACTATAGAGACACTGTGTTCACTTTTTAAGAGTGTGATCTTTCCCAACAACTTGAAAATTCTATCCACAAAACTAGAATTAGGCTTTGGATCTGCACAGCCTAGCCCGGTACATGTAGTAGGCACACAGTGAGTGATCATTGTTCAGGTGATCTTATAACTTGTTATGAGCTGGGGGACTTCAGCTCCAGGTTCTTTTCCCAGTAATTACTATGAGGACTCTGTGCGGTTCATCCCAGAGAGTGATGAGTAACCAGACCAAGCAAGAGAATTATCTTTATAATGATTCTTTACTAGCAACTTCAATATCCAATACATCAATGGGGTTTACAATCTTAATAGGCATGGGAGTTTGATGATGAGTAACACACAAGCAATTCAATATCACAATTATTAATCCTACTAATCCTAATACATAAAACCAATTCATAACCTTAATCTAATTTATCACTTCTCTTATAAAATACTTCTTAACATTAATACAACTTATCTACTACCTATAAAACACTTCTTAACTTAATACAACTTATCACTTATCAATAAACACTTCTTAACCTTAATACAACTTATCACTTAACATTTCCTAATCTTGTCAATTTTCCATAAGATATCTCTTAACATTTCATATACTAAACATATGTATTAACTCATCTATGCTCTTCTCTTAACACTTCATACCCGCATTAAATAGCATCATACGACCTTGTATTCTTCAGCTTAAAAAGGACTTTTTGGATTTCTTCAGGCTGGACACCTGACCACACTGGGGGCTTGACAACGAGGCTCGACTTTTGACCCCGTAGTCTGCGTTGGGGAGATAAGATGCTTGATGTCCTGTTCTCAGGCTGGATCGAGTGCTGGATCCATTCTTGACAGCGTAGTCTGTGGCCTGGTCTCAGAAGGCAAGGCGTTCTGCCTGTGCTCTGAATGCAGAGCCTTGAACTCTGATTTTCGGGTGGCAGAGTCTCGGGAGGCAAGGTTTTAGTTCTCTGTTCTCGAGATGGCAAAGCGTTCTGCCTGTGCTCGGGAAGGCAGAGTGTCTTGTCTGTTCTCGGGAGACAGGCCTTCGTTCAATCTCAGGAAATGAGGCTTTGCATTCGGGATGCAAGGCAGTTAATGTTTAGGCAAGGCATTCAATATTTCTGCTTTTCAGGAGGCAGGCTTGGAGGATCTCTCTCTCTATGAGGCCTGGTACCTGAGCCATCTTTGAAGAGTGAGATACCTGCCCTGCTTCTGCCCTCTCTTTTTATGCCATTTTGAAACTGCCCCTTGTCCAGTTCTTCTGATAGCCAGATGTCCTGGGTTATCAGTATCGACTGACCACAGAAGGGTGGGGGCCCTTCTCGTGCGGCAGGGCTACTTTTGATACCAACGTTACTGGGTGCAGCCTCCCCATCTGGCAGGGCCAGATGGGTGTGGCGGCCTTCAAGTGGGCGAAATGTTCTCTTAATATTTCAAGTTAGTAATTTTCCACTTCACACATTTTTTTTTTACTTTCTATTTTCTATATTATACTTATCCTATATACTATAGCTTTCCTACTTCACCTACACTACAGATTCCTCTCTTTCTACTTGTTAAGGGGGATCTGTTTCCATGTTCATTACATAACTGTCGGAGCAAACAGTAAGTGTCGGTAGATTCAGTGCATCTGGTCACAGGGTCAGCCTCAGAATTAGTCTCACAAATGAGCAAAGCTTTTCAGCCTCTTTGAATACTCAAGGGAACACCAGTGCTTACAGGCATGCTAGACTATCTACTACTTCTCCTCTGATGAGATGACCATTAATTTAGGAGGAGGAGATATGATCTAGACCTGTTGGGCGATATTCTAGCAGCCTGTCAGTGCTCTGTGAGTAAGTGGAGATGTTCATTCCTTTTGAAGATAGTTCCAAGTGGATGACAGCCTTCTGGTACATAATACTGTATTCAACAGACAGTGGATACCACTAGTGGGAAAAACACTGTCTTCGAGTTTCTATTGCTCACAATGACCATGGCAACTCTTATAAGGAAATCATTTAATTGGGGCTGCTCACAGTTTTAGGTTTAGGCGGGAACATGGAAGCTTGCAGGCAGACATGGAGCTGGCTACATCTTGATCAGAAGGCAACAGGAAGTGTCTGTGACACTGGGCAGTATCTTGAGCATAGGAAACCTCAAAGCCCACCTCCACAGTGACACACTTCCTTCAACAAGGCCACACCCACTCTAACAAAGCCACAACTCCTAATAATGTCACTCCCTGAGCTTATGGGGGGCCATTACATTCAAACTACCACAAACACCAAGCCAGTATCTCTGTTTTCATTTCAGAAATACTATTGGAATCAGGTTTGTGGCACCATATGGGCTAACGTTAGGTAGTCTGTCACATCTCTGAATGAGAACAACATATAAAATGAGGGAAGGAAAAGGAAATAACTCTTAGTCTGAAAAAAAAAGGAAAGAAAACACCTGCTGTTACTATGGTTCCTTTTTTGACTCAAAAAAGAAAACCACGTTCTGTGTCTCTTTGCATGCTGATCCACAATATAATTTTTATGTTTAGTCACAGGTGAAGGCCCAGCCCTAATCCAGGAAGACAGGAGTGTAAGCCTAGAGTTAGTTTGAGTCAAATTGCTTGACTTCACAGGTCTTTGTTTTTCTCTGTTGTTAGTCAATGTGTGTGGTTGGGAAGAATTCCCTATATCCACTCCCCCCATGCCCATTCTCTTGTTTCTCTCAGCATGCAGTATGCTGTGTGAAGTGAGGCCCTTCAGGCGGGGCTTGCACTCTGAAAGGAAGAACTCAGCAGGCAGTCCAAGCGCTGGAATCAGCTGAGCCTGATGACCCTTTGAAGCAAGACAAAGGTGCCTGGGTCTGTTATACCTGAATCTCTAGCCCCAGATCTTAGCTGTTGAGAGGGGAAGCTGGAAGGCGTCTGGTTGGGAAATGTCTTGTAAAATTCCACAGTCTCCTAAGTGTGATATGAAAACAGTCTGTATGGCCATCAAGTCAGTCTGTACGTCTTATTTTATCGTTACCACCAGTTGTTAGCAGTGACTTGACAGTCAGTTTTATAGGAATTGCCTTCCTCTGAATCCTACTGACTTTCATCTTTTTATCAGTCTGCCCTTCCATCTATTCATCTACCTACCCTTGGGACCCATCATTCAGTCTGTTATAAAAGAATATCTCCTTTCTTGAAGGCAATGAAAGACCCCCGGAGTTGGGAGACTCTCACGTAAGTCTCGGGATAACATGATCCCCCCCCCCCCAAGAACTCACGAAAGACCGGCCTTGCTGCAGTCACACGAGGTTTATTGACAAGAACCAAATGCTCTGGAGCCAAAACTCATTTCCCACGCAGGGGTAGGGGAGTTCGACCCAGAGTAGCTGGGAGAGGGAGTATTTAGTGGAGGAAAGCACAACTTAAAGGGGGTAGGGAGGGCGTCATTGGAAAATTCTGAAAATACCAGTGATAGTCACAATGGGGTAACTCCCCATTTCTCAAGATTATTCTCAAGATTATAATCTAACTTTATGGTCAGCTAGTTCCTGGAATAGAGCCACTGAACCGGCTAACCTAGATTTTTGGCTCTTCTCTTCCTGCTAGATTTTTGGCTCTATTTTTCCTGCTAGAGGGGTCTGGATTTACCCTGGTCTTTCAGCAACAACAGCTATAAATAAACACTACAAATTCTGTTTCAATTCAGAATTTTTGATAATTTCCCTGGGGACATGTATTTCTTCCCCCACATCCCCACTCCTTACCACTTAGCTTGGGCTTCTTCCTAAGCCTCAGGTTAAGTTCTGTCTCAGAGAGTGGTCTGGAGACTCAAATGTGTTAATAGGCACAAGGCTGCTAGTGGTGTTTCCAGGCTGGATTAGCTCCCTTCCCTGTGGTGTTTGCCAGCTCTTTGCTGACTGCCATCCTATTGCTTTTTAACACCTTAACCTGGCTTTAATGAATATGATGGTTTCTGCGGAAAGAGGTAAGTGAAAGGACTAATTTAAACAGAATAGACATCATGGCAAGGCTCTCTTGAAATCCTAACTCTTTGACAGGATGGAGAACTTTACGGAGATACCAGGACCCAAAAAAGTACTAACACGCAGAAGCAGAAAGAGTTACTGTTCTGAGGGCTTGGTTGGATATGTAAATCGAACTAACCTTCTGCCCACAAAACTCTGAAGATGCAAAGTTGAAGGAGAAGCATGGTGTCCTCCTGACCTTAGTTGGTTGGCACCATACCCAGCTTCTAGGCCCAGCCCAGCTTGTATGTCCTCATATGTCCCCAGACAATTTACTATTGAGGGAGTTAGTCCTTCCGAGGAATTAGCTCTGTAATTGCTTATCCACATCAAATGGTCAGCTCTAAAAAGACGAACATTCAAGCAACACTAAATGGATTTAGCAGGTTGTATTTGTGGGGGCCAGCCATGAAAGCTAAGTCTGGGCAGGTCACCCAAAGGAAGTTCTTTACTTCCAACTATTATCACCTGGGACTCTGGCCATTGATAAATTTAAATGCAGTCTGGAGTCTCAATTGTTTGCCCTGAGACAATGCCTGGCAGGCAGAGATTACCCGACCTCCACCCAAGAGCAGACTATTCAAAGGAAATGCCTGACATTCCAACCACTGTAGATAGGATCACCTGCCAGCATACTTCACCAGACACTCCTAGATAAATGTCAGCCAATCAGGGGTCCTGACCCTCAAGAGACCCCTCACCCACAATTTACTACTATAAAAACCCAATTCTATTGAGCTCAGAGCTCTCCTGATAGTCCAATACATTGGACATGTGGAGAGACCGAGTTTGCAAACTTGATCAAAATAAAGGTCCTTGCTTTTACATATGGGACTCGGTCGGTCTCCTTTGTTGGCTTTTGTGGGGACCCATGGATTTGGGCATAACAGTATTTATACATCTGAGTCTCACAGCAAGCCTCCGAGATGGGACACAGTCTGAGACTTTATGTATTTATATAAAAATGTGTGTTTCTAATAATACTAGTTTTAAAAAGGCATGTATTTGAGAGGGCATGAAAGAAATTAGATGGAGGAAAATGAAAGATGTAAATATAGTAAACACACACACACCCCACACATAAACACACAGACACCAAGTCAAGAAATTATAGCTGTGGGATAGTTCAGGACATTGTTTCCTCTGTAAGATGGACACTTGTGAGGATCACAAGATTCCAGGTACCGATCAGAGGAGGAAACAGTGCTGGATGCCACCCAGACAGAGTCAGTGTGGTTTTGTGGACCCCATATCCAACAATTCTCAGTCTGTGTCAGTGAACTCATGGGTCTTGATTGATTCTGCTTTGTTCCTCTAAGGCAGGTCTTTCCATCTCTCAGGGAGTTTTAATCACTTCTGGACCATCTCCAGTTCTTACTGAGTCTTTATTGAGCTGCGGCTACTGGAGTTGACAGTTCTACATGTTAGCGTGCTGTGGTTGGCTTGCGAGGGTGGGGGGCGGGGAGAAGGAGATAATGCATTTGCTTTTATGTCCCGTACCCTCAATCAACATGAATGATATTTATTGGAAGAAAATAGTTTCATTTTTGTATCAGCTGGGCCTGTAGCAACGCAGGCTTTGTGAGCATGGATGAGAATTTACATTTAAGAACCAAAGGGGTGAAGCAAAGCTTGGAGAAATCTGACCTCATGCAGGACAGGTGGAAAACAAATATCTGCATTTCCATACATCCCAGTGGATTTATCTTAATGAACTTCTCTATTGTCTACATGCAGGCAGCCTTTGGTTTGGGGCTTAGACTCAGCTTAACGTGATGATCACTTATGACTGAGCAAGCCTGTGGCATTTGCACAATCATTTTAATGTCACTGAGTCTCAGTTGTGTCACCCGTGAGACAGGGGTGAGGAGCAATGCCAAACAGGCTGGGGTATGAGGGTGAGTCATGCAACTGCAGTTGTTGAGGCTGAGTATCTGGCACATGGTAGGAATCAAATACGAAAACCTAATTTCCTCTTCCCTGGGCTCCAAAGAAACAAGGAAATGTGCAGTGGTTGCCATCACTGGGTCCTCTTGAGATTAGTCAGAGGGGACTCCAGCGGGCGAAACCTGAAGCTGCCCTTCAAAGGAGAAAAAGCAAATATCAGAAAAAAGATGGGATAATATAACACATGAGGGAGATAAGCTACATAAGCCAAGTGTGTTGACTCTTGTCTGTAACCTTGGCACTCAGGAGCCTGAGTGATGACAGGGCCATCCAGAGTTAAAGGCTTCCTCCAATACACAGTTCAGAGGCCAGCCCGGGGTACATGAGTACCCCAAATAAACCAACCAACAGAAACAATTGTGAAAGCTGGAAGGATAGGAGATCTGTTCCCCCCGATTATTAGAAGACTGATTTAAAAGAGGACAGAGGATGACAGTAAGATAACTGTCCTGCTGAGGAGGTGGAGCATGGTTGGGGGCGTTTCAGAACAAAGCACGTTGGCAACCAGAATAAGCTATTGAAGTGATTCATTCATTCCAATGGCCTGGCCTGGCCTGGGCTGGATGAACTGGTCTGCTGGTGATGAACACTTCCCTTTCAAACTTTGTATTTTAAATCTCACATGGCCATGACTGCACTGTTTTATTTCTCAGCAGATTCTCTTCCGATACCACCCCCCACATGGTCTGTATTTGAGTTATATACTATGTCTGTCCTTTCCAAGGCTGCCTTACTCAGATAGAATGCTCAAGGTTGGCTATTGGAACCCTCATACTTTTCAGTTGAAAAAAAAGTTAAAGCTCCAAGAGAGAACATAAGGGGCCAATGATGAGGACTTTGGAAGTACCATGTTGAAAAGCAGACGAACAGGGATTGTGGGAGTATCTTGTGTATTACACGCTGCATCAACTTGGACATCTGTCCTGGTCTTTTTCTGTACAACAAGGATAACAATTTAGGCCTTTGATGTGACCCTGGGGTTGCAATAAGGGCTCAGTAATTGCCAGCTGCCTTCTCCATGCCCTGTGTTCTAACATTTAAGGGGAGGGTGATACCTCCTCCCTGCGGAAGAATCCCAGGAGCAAAGATAAAATCTCCACACTCTTCTGAGCATAGCTGGCTTTTGCCTTTGCTCCTTCTCTAGTTAGTGTCACTGAGGGAAGGGTGACCAGATTCCTCTCCTCACTGAGCCTGGGGTTGGGTGATCCTCCTCCAGACCCTAGTTGGAACGTAGGCTGGCATTTGGAGGCTGAGACATGTGGCTGTCATCTCCATTAAGAATAACTGTGACCCAGCCTCCACAATTCTGCAAATGTAGATAGCTCTCATATGGGGCGTATGTGTACGCAATTTCCTTCCAGCTCAGACATGCCAAGACCTTCGGAAGGCTTTGGTATTCTGTTTTCTCTCACTGTTACTCGTTCGTCAAGTAAAGGAAGGGCACGGCTACAAAGGCTCTTCTCTAGAAGTAAGGAAATGTTGAAAGGGGTTTTCCTCTCTCATTAAAACTTGTTTTTCATTTAACAAGAACTAGAGAAGAGAGGAAATTTTAAGACACTATGAGGTAACAGGCCAGAACAAACATGCAGATGAAGGAGCCTAGACTAGTGTCTCAGGCCTGCTTTCCTGGGCTGGGCTTTGCTCTGTGTCCTGGATCACCTGATGGTGTATATTTCTCGAGTCCTTTCTAGTGCAATGGTTTTTGGCACTGTGTGCATAATCCCTACAGTTTTGTTTATTTTGTGTTTGAACCCAGGGCTGTGTGTATACCAGGCAAGCGATCTCTCACTGAGTCACATGCCAAGCCTGGTGTGATGCTTTTAGTGTTTCCACAAGCGATTGTAGCCACATAGACAAACTTAGAGTAGATGTGATGGGTAATCGTGTACCCAGTCTTAACATGCTGCTATGTTTGCCTTGTTTGAGGAAGCCTGTATGCAGCAGTGAGGAGCCTCGGATGTATTACTGTTCCGTCTCTGTGGGGAATCTCTGACACAAACGAGGAGGATTCCTTTGGACTCTCTTTCAAAGTTTCTGGACCACCAAGAGAGGGAGGCAGAGAGAAGTGCCATTGGTAGTTGTCTTTATCCTTTATCCCTTCTACGCTGTCTAGGCCTCCTGTCTATGGTCTGATGCTGCCTGTTTTCAGTCTTGGTCTCCCCCATCTTGGTTATCACTCTCTGTAAGCCCCTCACTCACAGGCTGAGCGCGAGTCATGTACTTTATTGACCTCCAATCTTTGCAGCCCAATATGATTGATAGTCAAGGACAACAGGAAGTTGCTCTTGGATTTCATTCTTCCCTCCCCATAATTCACCTTTTTCTTATACCTGAAACTTCTTCTTTCCATGTATGTTTGAATACCATTGCTACATGTTCATATGTCTATAAATAATATATTGTGTTTAAAGTGTTTTTACATTCATAAAAGCAATGACATATTATATGTATTCAACCAATGGTTACTTTTACTGCTAAACATTTGTGTGTGTGTGTGTGTGTGTGTCACATGTACCTGCACAGTTGTGCATACTCAAAGAGTTATAAGTGCACATTCCTGTGTTCTAGTGCAAGTGCGTGCATGCAGGCACACATGCCCAGTCCAGAGGTCAAGCCCAGGTTTCCATTCTCGGTCACTGCTCACCTTGCTTTTTGAGACATTAATGATCCATGGGGGGAACCTCCTTTCTTGATGTCTCTCCTGCTTGGATGACCAGCAAATCCTGATTTTTTTTTTAACTTGGAAGCTGGGGATGAAACTCAAGTACCTGTGTGTGGCAAGGATTTTAGAGACCGAGCCCTCTCCCCAGCATGACACACAGCACTTCTGGTCTTTTTCCAGGCTTGCGTATATCCTAGTTCATCCATCTTAATTACTGGACATGAATCGATTGTGTGAATTGTCCACATCATACTTAGCCCTTTTCTTGCTGAGTAGGCTTTACAATGGAAAATAATGCAGGAATTAATGTCCTGGCGAAATCTCTCTTGCCGTGTACATCTTTCTCTTCCCTTAAAGTTGCCAGCTTGCTGCTAAAAGCTGAAAAACCACTGTTCCAATGGCTTATTCCCAGGCTTATTTATTTTATCATGACTCGTTAACGCCAGCTGTGGCTAAGAATCCCAAATTTGCTGTTTTCGTTCACACGGCATACATCACATACTCAATTTTAGCAGAAAGATGGGCAACCTGCTGTCAACAAATTTCCTATTGTATGTGGGTAGCCAGCTTATGCAGTCCGTTACTGTTGTGTGAGGCCCTGTGAGTGTTGTCTCAGGCAGCTGGGTTGTGGTGATTCACTTGAACCGCCGAAGCCTGCTGGATGCAAATTCCTCTACAATGAGTATTGAGATTTTCTAATCTCTTTGCTCTGTGCCTTAGAGCACTTCTTTCTGATCAGACCTAAGCACCCACCTGCTCCAGCTGTTTAACTTTTTCTTTGGCTTCCTTGTAGGTAGAGCTGCCGGTGTTTCATTAGCTGCCCAGAAATGCTGTAACCGGAGAAAAGATTTGTTCTTTGAGTTGAGTTTGGGTATTTCTTTGTTGTGCTTGACAGTATGGGCACTGAAGTATCGTTGACTCTATGTGGACTGCGGAAAGAAGCTTATTGGTTGAACTGAACAGTCTGCCTTAAATGCCAATGTGTATCCTCAATCAAAAATTCACAGGACATAAAAACTTTCATGCAATCACAAGTTTGTTTAGCTTTTAGAGGGGGTGTAAAATAGGGGATATTGTCATCTATACCTTTAAGAGTGTGTCAGAGCCCTGGTGGCCACACATGATTTGAGACTTGTGTTTCAAGATGGAGATCATGAAACTTCAGCTACTTGCTCAGCGTGGGAAAGTGGCAGGGTCTGAGAAACTTCACTTGAGAGCTCAGAGTCTCCCATTCCTCTCCTCAGCATCACCACACCAGGGACCACGCTCTTCACATATCCACCAAACCCTTAAGATCATCTTCCTAACGTTCCTGTAAAATAGACAGAAGAAACAAATGAAATCATCTAAGATTTTTTAAAAGTAATTTATGGTTTGACATTTCATGCATATAAACAATTCATTCTGGCCGCATTCATTGTACCGCCCTTCATATTTCCTTGTTCCTATTTATTTACTTAGTTACTTACTTAGTTATTTAGTTAGTTTTGGGTTTGCGATGCACTGGGCTTAACTATGGCCTCCCATGTGGTCATGAGAGAGAACTATCAACTGGGTATGAGTAACTCATTAGGGGCTACATCAGTTTAGTGTGTGTGTGTTTGAGAAAGGGTTTCTCTGTGTGTAAACTTGGCTGTCCTGGAACTCCCTCCATACACCAGGTTGACCTTGAACTCACAGAGATCTGCTCACCTCCGCCTCCAAAGTGCTGGGATTAAAGGCGCGCGCCACTATTGCCCTGCTGGTGGCTACATCAATAAAGACAACGACTTCTACTCCCTCAGCCCCTCTTGAATGCCTTTGGCTTGCCTGGTGGGTCAGGGTCCCATGACTTCTCCTCATTGTGTGGTTAACTGTTGACAGGCTCAGTCTCCTGCAGGCCCCGTGCAGCTAACCTCAGCTGCTGTGCTGTGGGTTTGTGAGGATCATGGTTTTGTCACGCGTGTAAGACAGCATTCCATGGCTCTCGTCCCATCATGCAGTGCTTACATTTTTAGGGTCCCTCTTCTGCAGTATTCCTTTAGCTTTGGAGGGGCTGATGTTGGTGTGCCATTAAGTAAATACTAATCAGATGTAATGTCTCATTGTGAATTACCTTTTGTATCATGTGGACTTAATAACCTATGAAAGACATGTAAAAGAGAGAAACTATAACATACCATCATTCAATTATAGATTGCAGAACTGAGGTAGTGGGTGGTATTGGTCCTGAGTGACACATTTTTTCCTTTTAAGATATGCTGCTTTTATAGAGTTTACATTTTCCATTTATGTAATGATAATTGTTCTTCTTTATCCAACACCTCAGAGACATGAATTATTATTAAATGGCAACCTTTGCTTATAATATCTGAATGCAAGCATGATGATATTTACTCATCTCAGCTGATAGCAAGCGGAGGGATTACATGTGTGGTCAGGATAATCATGCTACTTCCTGATGTGTGTTGCGAGTGTTTAAAGGTATTTTGTTCATTAGTGCTTGGGATGGCAAAGTTCTCTTTCCACTATATGCCAATAATTAGGCAAATCACTAATATTTATCATGAATTTTGTTCTACATTTAAATAGGTAAACTTAAGCAAATGAAATGAAGATTTAATGCCTACTTTGTTTTAAAAGTATTCTTTTATTGGGGTCAATAGCACACCAAGTGTGTGTGTGTGTGCGCGCGCGTGTGCGTGTGTGTGCTGAGAACTAAACATTAGGCTACAATCTAATCGCTTGCTCCTATTTTCAAAGCCAGCAATGTACATTGTTACAGACAGCTTTATTTCATGTTCTTATTTTACGGCTGACTCCTGGGCACAGTTAAAGAGGTCATTTTGTAATGCCATTATTTTCTAATCAGTGCTTCCTATGGAGATTTTTATTTAAATTCCATATGGAGCATAAGAGAAAGTTAAACTAAAGAGAATTCCTGGGAAGAGGATGTGGTCACACTTGTGCATGGGTATCAAATCTTGTCAGAAGAGGTTACATCAAGTCAAACATGTGAGATGGCTTGATTGGGGTGAATGTTATATATACATTTTCCTTTGTCATGGCTAAGTGTTGGGGAGGGTATGTTCAAGTCTTTAATGACTAGGTTTTGGTAGGCATTCCATTCATTGCTTATAAATTATTAGTCACTGATAAATGAAAGCCATTTATAAAATGGACATGGTTAACAACGATGAGAGTGTAATACCAAGCCTGGCTATTTGTTTTCTTGGTGGTCCTTCTCTTCTAAATACTAAGTTCAGAGAGGGCGATTAGACAGCTAATATGTCAAAATTCAACATTTTGATATCAGGTACGCAAATGGAAGAATTGTCAATGCTGTAAATAATTGATTTACTTATTCAAGAATAGGGTTCATCTCAAAAAGGTTGGAACAGTGCTGGGAAACTTCACCATGAACAGTTTGGCAGATTTGAGAGTAAAAGGCAGTCGGGATCAGTCAGGAGCACAGAACGACAATGTTGCCTGATGACACACAGAAAGCAAGTGGGAAGTGGGTACTTGCTGAAGGACTGTGTCTGAATGTTCCCTGCAGAGGAAATAGGGAACGCGAGGAATCTTGTTACAGATATCTTGAGGAAAAAAACTGATAAATATTTGAAAGTTCATTTTTATTTTAGAGGCCGTTGGCCTCTTTCCCATAGCCACCCGACAATAAAAAATCATTTAAAAAGAGGGACTTTTTTAAAAGAGGCAAGACATAATTCTGTGAGTAAATCTAAAGTGTTTCAACAAAGTTCCCAAGCAGCAGAAAACTGCACAGCTAACTCATTTCATTTGATGTTTTTGAGCTTTCTGTCTCTCCTCAGTGATGGAGATAAAGGACGTGTTTGAAAGACTGGCTGCAGGCTTCATTTTAGGTTCTGCAGAAGAAGTCAATATCAGATTTCAGAGTCTGAGGATTTGTCCCACTTTCATGGAAAAAAAAACCCCTCCTGATATTTATAGCAGAAATTCTGAGTTTTGTAGATATTATAGGATTAGATGGTAGCTGCATGGGGCTTCTTCCTGGAGACCCTCAAAGACGCTGATTATTCCAGCCCATCCAATTTTACCCTTATGGAGCCCATTCATGTCAGTGCCCATCAGGTTGCAAAATTGGCTACGAGGTAGATGACAGAGACTAGGTGCAGAATGACCTTTAGTTATTGTTAAAATATCCTTAAAGGACAGCCCTGTGAATTTCTGTCATGCCTGTGGCTGGATGGCATTTCTGGGAACCCAGGCTCCTGTTGTGTTACTGGCTTTGTGGCCTGGAGGTGCACTAGCAACCATTCTGATTCCTATTTGCCAACCAGTGGCCTGGACTTCAGCCTAGATCTCATTCTGGTCCACTGTTGACCCAAATGAGGGTCCTTGATGGGAGGGTGTTTGGTTGTTCCCCCTCTAACCCACCTCATCCTTGGGCCACCTAGAAAGGAGGGTTAACGGGAAGGCCAAAGAAACCAGTACTTTTTATTTTTGTAAGATTTCCTTGAAATTTTTTTATTGTTTTTATTGAACTATATATTTTTCTCTGCTACCCCCCCTTTCTTCCCCCTCCCCTTCTACCCTCTCCCAAGGTCCCCAGGCTCCCAATTTACTTAGGAGATCTTGTCTTTTTCTACTTCCCATGTAGATTAGATCCATGTATGTCTCTCTTAGGATTCTCATTGTTGTCTAGGTTCTCTGAGGTTGTGAACTGTAGGCTGGTTTTTCTTTGCTTCATGTCTAAAAGCCACTTATGAGTGAGTAGATATTATATTTTTATTTCTGGGTCTGTATTACCTCACTCAATGCAGTGTTTTCTAAATCCATCCATTTGCCTGCAAACTTCAGGATATCATCATTTTTTTTCCCTGCTGTATAGTACCACATTTTCTTTATCCATTCTTTGGTCGAGGGGCATTTAGGTTGTTTCCAGGTTTTGGCTATTACAAGTAATGCTGCTATGAATATAGTTGAACTCATTTCATTGTGGTATGACTGAGCATCCTTTGGGTATATACTCAAAAGTTGTATTACTGGGTCTTGAGGTAGGTTGTTTCCTAATTTTCTGAGAAATCGTCATGCTGACTTCCATAGTGGCTGTACCAGTTTGCACTCCCACCAGCAATGGATGAGTGTTTCCTTTACCCCACATCTTCTTTCCGTTCTTGGTCATTCTGACAGGTAAAAGATAGAATCTCAGAGTTGTTTTGATTTGTATTTCTCTGATGACTTTAAATCTTTGAAGAAAGAAATTGAAGAAGATACCAGAAAGTGGAAAGATCTCCCATGCTCTTGGGTAGGTAGAATTAACATAGTAAAAATGGCAATCTTACCAAAAGCAATCTACAGATCAATGCAATGCCCATCAAAATCCCAGCATAATTCTTCACAGACTTCAAAAGAACAATACTCAACTTCACATGAAAAAGCAAAAAACCAAGGACAGCCAAAACAATCCTGTACAATAAATCACTACCTCTTAGCTGATTATGTCTGGACCCCCACACTGAAATTCCTAGTCAAGTGGTTTGGCCTTGTGCTCAGTTACATACTGGTTTCTTCTTAAGTTGTCTAGATCATTAAATGAATAGTCAAGATCAGGGAGCTGGCTCAAGGTGAGTTTTACAAATTCATAGACCAATTTAATAGCACCACCTGGTAACTTGTTGGCAATCTGGACCCTCAGGCCTCAAACCCATTCAAGTTTGTCAGAAACTACACAGGCAACATCTAGCAAATCTGCATTTTATTAAGCCCTCCAAACAATTCAGATGCTTGCCAAAGCTTGAGAAATACTGTCTAGACTAGGCTTTGAAGGTGGGAAAAGAGGCTGAGGGTGTACTCCCCATTGAAGGAGGATGAAGTCATCCAAAGCTAGGAGGAGACAAGACGTCAAGCACTGGGGAGCAAGCAGATCTCAAAGGACCATGCTGGCAACCAGCAGGGCAGGGTAGGGGGGCTCCCAGCAGGAGGGCCTGCCCATGGCAGGGGCTTCCAGCAGGATGGCTGGAGGACAATCAACACATAGTGTATTTGCCGTGCTTTCCTGGGGTATCCATGCCAAATATTTAAAATTAACTGAGCAGAGCAGCCTTCTTCCTGCGCTGGTGTTTGATGTTCAATCTTTTGAAATATAGTACTCTAGGCAACCGTTACTACACAGTGAGTACCTGACTTCCTAAATAAGTCCCGCTTACCACTCCGATTAAAAATGAAAGATCTCTAAGATGGTCTCCACTTTCTTCCTGTCCATATTTGCTGAGCACTGGTTCCATTTGAGTAATATAGACATATATTGTACATCAAATGCATAATTTAAAGTTTTTAGTATCGTTGTTGAGAAAGTAAAATGAGACAGGTGAAATAAAAATTTTAATTTTTATTTTAAAAGAATTTTAATTTTACTGGATGAAGAATATTCAAGGTATTATTTCAATATGTAATGGGTATGAAATTATTAATGAGCTATTATGTCCTTCTTTTTGGAGTGTGTCTTTGAAATCCAGGGTGTATGTTCTCATGGCAGTACCCGTCAGTCTATGTTTATCCTGTCTGGAGGTTTGGTAGCCACATGTGGTTAGTCATTCCCCTGTCGGACGGAGTAGGCCTAAATCCTGGGTCAAGGACAAGCGTCGAGCCTGGTCAGAGCCTCAGTAGACTCACAATTCATGGAGTTTGTCCCAGTCAAATGTTATTCTGCACACAGACTGCTGTCCCCATGCAAGTGCTGTCACCAGGAGCACAGTCAGGGGTTGATGAGAGGAGAGGCGGGTGCCTGACATTCCTTTAGAGTTGCCTCATGTTCTCATTCCCTAGCTCTGTCTTATTTCTCTTCAGATCAGGTATGACTTCTAAATCAGACATGGGGTTGCATACTGACTTGGTATTTGCTTTTCTTGCTAGAAAAAAAAAAAGCTCTTTTATAACATCAAAGTGTTTGTCTCACTACTACCCTGGACTTAGAAGAGCACAAGGGTTTGGGAGGCAATTGGTGAGTCCTACAGTGACCTTACAGCCTGACACGTCACACCTTCCCATTCAGTCCTGTGGCAGTTGTAATGGAAGTAATAACTAACATGGCTGTTCCGACCCCATACTGCTGAGCTAAGAACTTCATCACAGATTTTGTGTTCAGGATCCAGTTTGCAATCCTCTTTCCCTCTTATTTTCTCCCGCCCTCGATTTCTCTTTCTTCTACTCTTTCCTTTAACCCCCATTTTCCCCTCTTGGTCTCATGTAGCATAGGTTGGCCTTAACTCACTATGTAGTCAAGGACTACACTGAACTCCAGAGTCACCTGCCTCCACTTCCCAGGCTCTGGGGTTACCGGTGTATACTGAGACACTCTGCTTCAGAGCTCAGATCTGCATCACGTTCTTCTTTGGGAGACCAAACCTTGCCTCCTCTACTTCCTGGCCTTCTTGGTGTGATTTCTGTTCTCTGCATTGATTGTTAGATAATGTTGGCCTCAGGAACTGAGTATGGAATTTATTGGCAGGGTTGGACTTGCTGTCAACAGGTGCACTAGATTGCCCAGAGCACTGAAATGTTTTGATTTCTACAAAATTTACTGGGCTCGTATTAGGGTTCATCTATGTCAGATGATACTGAAAGATACTGCTGGGGGAGCCAGTGGGAGGGAACTGACCTACTGAGTCATCTCTCAAGATGGGAGAATGTTGAGTGGATCACACGTTTCCCAATTATTTTGATATCTTATCCAAACCCAGATCCATGGTAATTTCACAGAGTTAGCACACCACCATAGGCGCATGCTCAGATGCTATAGTAGTATTAACAACCACCGCGTTAGGATACTCATAAAATCTCTGGGCCAATAATCCAGATAGAGTCTAGCAGGAATGTCTTGTTTCAACAATTGGTCCTCAATCAGGAAGGCTTCAAGGGATGAGGAGAGGCTAACAACTTGTAGGCAGAGTCAACTGAAGGCTACTTTCTTTAGCTGCCAAGAGCATTTGTCTATGCCTTGAAGGCTAGACTCCTTTGAGCACATTGGCTGGTGTGTGCCAATGACCACACCTCCGAGTTCTCAGTTTCTGGTACTATGGTAGCTAGGTTCTGAAACATGACTAGATGTGAAATCCTCAGGTACAGATTCCTCCAGAAACTACTCAACTTCTCACAAATCTTGGGAGTAGTATACTGATGCTACATTTTGTTAATTACATAGATCTAAAACCAGTTCATCAAAGGCAGAGATTAGATTGGACTTCTGGATAGAGGTGGATGAAGCCGTATTGAGGATTAGCATGTGGCATGGGAGATCATATCATAGCCAACTTTGGAAACTCTATCCCCCCACAGGAAAATGCAATTTGCATCTGCCTGGGAACAACAGGGCTGAGTCTCTGGCGGGGAGGCAGATAAATCATGTAATCGCATTTTGTGTGCATACGGGGTCCCTAACACAGTCTCACACTTCCCCTCCCAGTGCAGGGCTTCTCAGTAGGGCAGTCTTCATACATCTGTCATATTGTTGTAACCACACAGGGTTTCATTTTGTTGGGCAAACTCTGATTTAAGCCATTCATTTAATGTCACTTACCCTTGCAAATCTTCTCTGACCCCTGGATTGCGGTCCCCTGCTGTGTGTTACTGTGGTACCCTGCTTGGCTTATCCATATGTCTAGGGTTAAAATGGTCATTTGTGTCTTTCCATCATAGAATCCGTGAAGCAAGGCTCAATATCTGCCCTCTCTATCATATTCCCTGTATGTGATATGTTGTTGAAATTTGGTTTCTATCTGTTCTTTTCACATGTATTTTCTGAAGGGAACTGGGCAACCCAAAGAAAGAAGAGGACCACATATATTGTGATGCTGCCCCTCTCCTTTTCACCTCCCTCCCTGCCTCTTTCTCCTTGTTCTCTTCTTCCTCAGCCCCTCCTCCTCCTTTAATTCTTCAGTTATGGACATAATCAGTTTAGCATACTTGTTAGACCTCTGGACAGCTGTGGAAGTAGACCGTGCAGGCAAAAAGCATGGAGAAGGTCTCCAACTTATGGATGATCGACAAAGAAAATTACCCTAGGCTGTCTGATTAAGAGAAGCCAGGCTTCACTATGCTGTAGGCATTTTACCACTGGTTGAACTCAGAGCTTGTGTATCCAAGGAAGGTAGGACCTCCTCCATTGAACTGGACTCCAGCTCCGAGGGACTTTCTGTTGTGATGTAAACAGCTTGGAGAGCCAAGACGCCAGTTAAGCTTCCCTTCAATCTTAGTAAATGTTTGCGCGCATTTCTAGGGTGATGTATAGCCTTTGGTGGTTGGCTGGATTGTTTTCTGTTTTGCTGGGTTTCATAGTTTGAGTCTAAAAGTTAGATAAAGGGGAACTATGACAAGAATTAGGCATCTTCTGGATATTGAACCCTGAACGATAATCCCTCGTTGTTCCTTTCTCAATTGTCATTGTCCTCAGCAAGCAAACTAGCAGAGATTGGGCGTGGGGCACTATTCAGGCAAGTACATTGGGGTTGGAGAAGGAAGACAGTAGAAATGAAGAGATGAGTTAACATGGAGCGATACACTGAGAGTATGCTTTTCTAGAATTCTATTGTATTTTGATTTCATTTACGTAGAAGAAAATGGACACAGGAGCAAGTGATTTCTCTGTGGTCCATAGCTGGTTCATGTTGGGGCTGAGGAAGAGGCTTAGTGAGTCTGTCCATAGCACTGTTTTCTTTCTCTTCCCCTTCAAGTGCCATGGTCATACACATCTATGAGCATTTCCCCAGCACCCTGGGGTCTTTCCAGTAAGCAGGGAAGGCCACTGGGTCTCACCAATCACTACTCTCTCAGGACCTTTTGGTGCAAGAATTACACAGAAATCTGATCACATTTGCTTCCTGAGCCTGCTAAGTAAGCTGTACATACTGGATGGCTTCCAAGAGTTCTCTCTCTCTCTCTCTCTCTCTCTCTCTCTCTCTCTCTCTCTCTCTCTCTCTCTCTCATATGAGTTTGGAGACTGGGAACCCAAAATAAGCAAAATTTCCAAAGGCTCCATTGGAGAATAGTTTTGTTGTTGCCATTTTCAGCTGTCTGGGGTTCCCAGTGTCTAGGCTTTTGGTATCTGCAGCTCCTGGTGTGGCTTCCCTTCTAGGAGCATCTAGTAAGCATGTGCACAGGCCCTCCACTGGTCTTTTCCTTCTATGTATCTGTGTGTCATTTCTTCTGATAAGGCTATTTTCATTGTACTTAAGGTCCACTGTATACCCAAAGAGCACCATGCAAAGTGTCTGTTGATACCTATTTCCCCAATAAGATCATATTCTGAGGTTCCTGGTGGGGATGAAACGCTAGGGAGCACCATCAGTCGGTTGCTCTCAGGTATGGCTGAAGGATTCAGCTGGAATGAAGGGATGTATTGAGAAGTGTGGTTTCAGCCACACCGTGTTCTGAAGTTCTCTAAAGCCTTTAATTTGTCTTTTCTTTTCATCTGGAATTTCACAAGTCCTGAGCCCAGAGCTCTGGGTAGCCTCACCCTCACCTGTGAAGGCAGAAGAAAGGAGTTTCTGCGCCATCACTTCCGTTCTGTAGAGAAAGAACGAACACTCCATTCAGGCAGAATCCCTGAAGTCAAAACAAACGTTTCTGATAAAGAAAAAACATCAACCCAGCATTATTTTTCTTGTCCTGTTTTATTTTTAGCATTTTTCTTGGTAGCCGTGGAACCAAAGGGAAAGATCAGAAGCCGCTTTCTTCGCAGCAGACAGATAAAAAGCTCAGGAAAAGGGTCACTTTGGGGATGCGCGTGTGACCATTGAAAGATACTAAAGTCAAGCAAACAGCTTTGTGTCTGCTATGTTAGCTGTGAGTATCCTGTTGGGCTGGCGGTTTTAAGCAAAACCCCAAAGCACAGGCACAGATACCATTTATTCATTAATTCTATAGTTTAATGGTGCATTTCTAAATTTGTCCCTGTGATTCACGACTAATGGTTCCTGAATATCTCACGTGTGGCTCGGGGGCTGGTTAGCCCTTTTTATGTTTTTATTTATTTATTTTATTTTAAAACAATTATTTTGATCATATTCTTTCCCCTTCCCCAATCCCTCGTAGACACTTCTTCCCCTTCCTACCCACCTAACGTCATGCTCTTTGTATCTTAGCCAAAACCTAAGCCAAGACTGAAACAGAAGAAGAACATAAGTTCTGTTTTGTGTGGGTGAAATATTCCCGAAAATGAGCCTTGCCCTAGAGAGTGGTTGATAGGCCAAGTGACACTCCATTAGAAAAATCAGATTCTTCCTCTCCTAAGAGCTATATATAAACTGTGACTGGTGTCTAGGCTAGGATGGGTCTCTCTGTCCACTTTCCCTTCCTTCCCCATGCTGGGACTGGGTCTGGCTTGTGCTTCTGCAGATTGTGTGCCTGCTGTTACAAACAGTCTGAGTTCCTATCTGCATCAGCCCTGGCTGCTGAAACACAATAACCTGCCTCTCTTCGTCCTCTTTGCTAATTCTCCACCATCTCTGTGAACGGATCTTATTGTTCACATTTTGGGGCAGCCACAAATGGATTCAAAGACATTAAGCATGCTTTTTTTCAGACCACAAAGTGAGTGGATTCATGCAAAGGTAGATTCGGAATTGAGGTCATTTGATTTTCCAGGATTTCAGGAGTTCTAGAAACTTAGGGGACACAGAGGAAACGAAAAATTGACAAAACATTTCTGGAATTGTTGGGGTTGGCTTCATAGGAAAAATAACCAAATCCTTTAATCCTGGTATTGGTGGCCCTGCTGCTGATTGATGGCTGGTGGTGCTGGTAAAAGTGATGGTGTTGATGACAGTGGGGTTAGTGGTGATGGTGGTGGTGATGGTCAGGGTAGCAGTGGTGCAGTGGTAGTAATGTTTTTGGTGGTGATGGTGATAGTGTGATGGTAATGGTGGTGGGGTAGTAGGGATGTTTGTGGTGACAGAATGATCATACCAGCGATGACGGTGTTAGTGGTGTGATGATGATAATGGTGACACTAATGATGGAGACAGTGTTGATGGACTCTATCATCTTAAAGCATCTACTTTGTTCCATTAACAACACCACATACATTATAGAGTTTATTTCCATGAGTTGTCATTATGTAAATGTCTCTTGAACATCTGCTTGTGGAATCATCTGTTTGGATCTGTTTGGTACTGAATACATTTTATATGCAAATAGGAGCGCCATTTGCTATAGTTCCTGTAAGTGACAACTTGGACATCCACATCTACCTTCGTCAATCTCCAGAGCTTTGCCTTTTCACAGGGAATTTGGATATGTCTGGAATTATTTTGTTCTAAGTTCCACCAACAGTACAAACTCTCTTATTGAGCAATAAAATGTACATGTTGGTTGTAAAAAATTCAAACACTTGAAGTGAATAAGAAATAGTACAAATGTCTCCCATTTATCCTCTGCCCAGCTAACCAACAAATCACTGTTTACAGTTTAGCATAGGATGTTATAGGCTTTTCTCTATATATGAGTGTCATATATAAGTATAGTTATGTAATTTTCCACATTTATTACATAATACTACATATGCAAGTCAAAAGCACAAGATTAAGTTTTTATTTTCCATTTTGCTTCTTCCTGCTTCAGGGGAATTAGGACAGAGGATAGTGAGTCTCCTTATTCATTTCTCCGACTGTCTCTATTGCTTCTTAATGCCATCTCTGTCCTACTCCCTTTTGATTGGGAGACCATCTCTACCAATGCACAGTGAAACCACTTCCAAGAGGCCTCCCTTCCTAGCAGAGCTAGGATGGATGTTTGTGGAGTTGGAAGTGGTTTAGGCTGAAGCAGTTTGTCTGAGGAGAGGGAAATATAGACCTGAAAGCGCTTATGCTGGTGTGTCTCCCAAGCATGCAGACTAGTGCCCATGGAGAAGTGACATAGATTTCAGCACCTGACCTCAGCAGGGAATCAGCAGGACCTTACCCTCCAAGCCCCCTTTCTGGCAAGGCTAAAATCCACTGTGAGGTGTGGACGACTGTCTCAAAAGCTTTTGTCTGTGATTCCCAGAACTGTGGTGGAACCCTGCTGGGTAAAAGGCACCCAGTAAGGAACGTGGTTTAGTGTTCCGTCCTGGCACATAGCGATCTGTTTCTATTCTGACATAAAATCATGCTACTTGAAGTTAAAAAGAAAAAAGCAAAAAACTGTGTTGTGTCATAAATAACCTAGATCCTTAGGTCCAAGTCAGTTTCAGAGTTTGTATTTAGGAAACTAGGGAATGTCTTTTAATTGAAGTGTTTGTTTTGTACATAACACATCTCCCGTGTTTTCAACTAGAGAAGAACAGAATATATACGGGTCATTAGCAAGATAATCAACATGAAGAACTCCGGTCCTCTGAAGTCCATTTCATTTAACTCACACCCCATGAGATTTTATATTCCTGTGAGGGCATGGCCCCAACATTTTATGTAGTGATTTTAATACTTTTAATGATATTGTTTATGAAGCATGGCATCCACTCCTTTAAAATTAGTATATTGTATCTATTTTAGGACGCATGTGTGTGACAGCATGTATGGAGGTCAGGTAACAAGCTACAGGAGTCTGTTTTCTCCTTTCACCACATGGGTCTCAGGGGATCAAAATCGAGACATTGTGCCTGATGACAGGTGCTGAGACGTCTTGCCAAAAATACAGAACCATGTTCGTGACCTAATCTTATGTTTCAGTCACCCCAAAACAAAGCAAGGCAAAACGAAACAAAAAAAGCAAAACACAAAGCAAACAAACAAAAACCCTCATTCCCCATCTCCCTGGAATCTGTCTTGAGTAACCATGAATCCACTTTATCTAATTTAGATATTGTACATAAACTGAAACCCTTCACATGCGTTCCTTTATGATTGGCTCCTTTCATGTCCTGTAAGGATTTTGGCATCCATGACTCCCGTCCTGTCATCTGGCAGTACAATAATCCACTGTGTGAGTGTCTCATGTTTCCTTTACACATTTATCAGTTTACCACCATGTCTCCTTCCAGGGGCTATGAACACTGGGATGTAAGTCTCTGTGTGAACATAGGTTTTCCTTTCTCCTTGGGTATATATTGTTATGATAAGCCTATGCCTCGTAGTTTGAAAAGCTGCCAGATTTCCAAAGTGGCTGAAATATTCTATATATCTACTGGCAATGTATGACTGATTCAATTTCAGTTTGCCAATTTATTATTTTCTGGTTTATAATCATGGTTGTTCTAGTGGGTTTGAGGTAATATTTCAGTTTGGTTTTCAAATTTTCTAATATGAACACATTTTTCTTCTTGTATTTATTTGAAATTTGTATATATTCTTTGAGGAAATCTCCATTGAATGTTTTGTCTCTTTTTACAATGGGACTAATAATTTGGTATTGAGTTGTAAAACTTCTTTACACAGTCTAAATCCAAACTGTTTACTAGATACATGGCTGGAAAATACTTGATTTCAATGTGTGGATTATGTCTTCAGCAGCATCTGAACCCTATTCCTTCTTAGCCAGTTACTTTGAGAAACAAATACAACCCCGGCTATTGTCAGCCTGCTTCATTGTTTAGCTTTCTTCCTCTCAATCTCCCACACCAGGTCAATACCTCTTTCTTGCCTTAATTCTCCTTGAGCCCTCCTCAGCTTCTGTGTTCCTCCTCTCTCTTCCCATCCCTCCCTCCTTCCCTCTTTTTACAAATGAGTATTTGTATTAGCACTTAAATTTCAGAAGCCCTGCCAAAGGCTAGGGATAATGAAAAAAAGGAGGATATAATTTCTATCCTCAAGAGACTTGTGTTCTAGTAGAGATGGAAGACATCCATCATACATTAATGAATGTACAAAAGTGAGTGTGATTAGCTCATGAAGGAGCAGCGCTGGTTGTGATGTGAAAACGTTGCAGGCCAAATGGCTCCAGCCCAGGAAATCCAGCTTTCTTCCACCGATGAGGTGAAGGTTTAGTTGAGATCTCAAGGACAAGAAAAAATACTATTGAGCTAGAAGAGGAAAGTACATGTGGACAGGAAGGAGCTAGGACCCTTTGAAGGAGGAGACAAAGCAGTTCTGGTTGGAACGGAGGAGCAGAAGCAATAATAACATGCTGTGCCTGATGGTTTTTTACAAACTGTTTACTTAAGGACAGTGATGTGGTGGCTGGTTTTTGTTTGTTTGTTTGTATTTTTAAACCAGGATGGCAGGATAATCTGATTTTATTTCCCGAAGGATCTTGATACATGCCATGTGAAGAACAAATCAGAGAGAAAGCAGTGTGGGAGCAGGGCTCTGGGAATGTGTGGCTGAGGGTAACAGGAGAGGCGCAGTGGTATGTGAGCAGCATGGACTGGGAATGGTGCAGCGGTGTTACCTTGGGGGCTCCAGAAGGAGAAATCTATGTGACTCCGGGGTGGATTGATTATAAAGCATTAAGGTGAAAAGAGGCATGAAAAAGCTAGTCGTGGCTTCCTGGCTGTTCTTCTGTAGTTGTTGGACATTGAGCACTTTGTTGAGTCTTTCAAGCCTGTAAAAGCCAAGGGAGAGGGAACGCTTTTGTTAAGTTTAATTACTGTTTGACAAGTGAGTCCACAAGTAGTTGAATGACAGTAGTAAAGTCACTCACTCTTGGAGCACTCAGTGGCAGCAGCCTGCTGTGTTTCACCTTCACTAGCCAGCTCAACTTTCAGCACAGTCCCAGGAGATAGGTCCTACGTAGTCTCATTTTACTATTAGTAAATTCGACACATAGAGAGGTAATAACTTGCTGTAGTGCACAGAGCTAGAAGCTACCAAACCCAGATTTTCAGCCTGGGGTGTCTGGTTTTGGATTCTGTTTTCTCCACTCTCATATCTTGTTAACTTCTTATGAGTCCTTATATATCTTGAACCTTTGGCATTGTTTACAGCATCTGGAAAGAATTTGATTTTTTTTTTAAAGAAATCATGTGTTGCTTGTTCGTCTCCATCAGATATAGTTTTAAAGGTCCAGTTATTTTGTAGAGTTGGGCAAGACTGCAGATAATGAGATCTGGGAGCTTCATGTCCCTCATCTTTGGATAGACTCCAACTCTCAGGAAGTGTTAGGAGGTCTCTGGGAATTCAGGGGCAGTATAGAAGATGTTTGTTTTCTCTTTGGAAAGATGAGGTCACTTCCACTTGTCATGGTTTAGCCCTGGCCATAACCAGGTGGCTTCCAATCACTGCTCAGTGCTGGGATGGTTCACCTGGTGTGAAGATCCTCAAATCTGAGACCCTCACTCACCCATATTTTGATGCTAGGTAGGTGGTTTAATGTCCCTTTCATTATAAAATCAGCAACTTCTCATGGTGGTTGGGTGAATTAAATGGTAGAACGCCTGTAAAATGTAGGTCAGTGTTTAGCATTCTCTTAGTTCTATACCATTATCTACAATGTTGACAGGTAAAGGTGAGGGCTTCAAAATGTCCCCCAAATATGACATGACTTTCTTCAAAGTTAATTGGAACTGATGACAGAAATGTGAAATTATCATAATGCAGTGACATATGGTTGTTTCCACAGTGGGCTAAGACAAACTACACACTAAGATGGGTCAAATTCATGTGGTTTAGAGAACAGATATAGATTTTTTTTTTGGAAAAATGTGGGTTTGAAGTGGTATTTAAAGCTAGGCAGGGCTATATTTATTCCAACCAAGTGGAGAGGGGAGTAGTTCGAGTCAGAAAAACAATATAAGAAACATTTTGAGTCAGAAAAACAATATGAAAAACCTAGATAGGACAGGAATGAAGTCATATTGCCGAGACAGCAGTGTCCATTGCTTAATGTATAAAAGAATTGTCCTCTAAGATACTGATGAGAGCAGGTAGTCAAGTCTGGACCTGACTTTGGAATGTTTGGTAACCCCCAATGTTTTCCTTTTGTTTGGAGTATTCTTTGTAGGCAGCTCTGGCTGAGCCCATCGCCCTTCTTGAAACACATGTTTCTATGGTCCTGTAGTAAGCGTCTTCTCTCCTGTAGAAGCAATGACTTCTCTGTCATGAATTCTCATTCCGGGCTGTGAGCACTCCTCTTAGTATGGCCACACATGCTTGTTTGTGCAACTTATTCAGAATTATGCCCATTGTCATGACGCTATTACTAACAGAGCATCCTTGGCTTTAGATGTGCCCCAGTGGTTGGATGGACTATAGTCACCTCCTTAAGACCATTTCCCTTCTCTCCTGGCTTCTTTGCAGATGCACATGGGTATCTGATCACCACGAGCGTTTATAGCAGCAGAGGCTCTGTCTACTCGTCTTCATATTGCCAGTTAGATCCCAATATTACTTATGTAATGAATTTACACGGGAAAGTGTGAATCCTAGAGTCTATATCTTTACCTTAGTGTTCCTTGTGTCACGTGATATTGGCCTACACATCCTAGATGCTTGGTAGTATATAAATGGTATTGGACATCTGTGAGCTTGTTTTATTCTGAAGTTTGCTGGAGATGGCTTTTGCGCAGGCTAGCAGTCTTTCCTTATACATTTTGCCCTCTTTTCTTGCTTCTTGCTTACGTACACTCATTTCTCTCTGACATTTCTGATTGGTCTTTAGGCCTCAAGAAACATTCTGTTTGGAGAATCTGAAGTATCCAATAAACCAGATACACTTCTATATGTACTCTAATTTTTATGAGATTTAACCTGTCACATGGCAAAGGTCTTACTAAAAATTTAAAATAAAAATTAACAAAGAAAGACATTTCAATTGATTACTACATCAACTTCATACTTTACTTAGCAAACTATACCAAATTTTTATTTTTGTTCCAATAAGTGCTATTCTTTGGACTTTCTAGCTGGAGACTCCACTCTTGACTACAGCCTTATGTAATTTCAATAGCTTCACTTGACTTTTCTTCTTGCAGTGTTTAACAAGTTATTGATAATAGCAGATTTTTAGAGAAATAAAGGAGATATATTTTCCATATTGTTTACTTATAAGCAGTCCTTTACATAGCTACACCTCTGGGATGTGTGAGGGGAGGGTAGTTTCTTATGAGAGCTGTGTCTCAAAGTTGGGCATTTTTAGTGTATACTGTAGTATAGCTCAGTCTCCTCTTGGGTGCCTTATACCTCAGGTGCTTCAGTATCCATCTAATGCATCTATCCACAGTCCATAGGTTAGTTCTGAGGCCTGTGACAGTGAGTTATTTGGAGAATTAGCCTAGTTAAAGTCCTCAGGAGAGCCTGGAATGCCATCCCATCTCCGACTCAGCAGGTCCTGTGCTAGCCTTTGGAGGTGCATGTTGGTAAATGCTCTTTGGCAGGTTGTGTTAGGTTGGCCTTCCTCTTTGAAATGTATTGTCTTTGTATAGACAAAACTGTGTCTCAAAAGAAAATAAAGGAAAGGGAAGAAGAAAGGTGCGGGGAAGGAAGGAGGTAGCGAGGGAAAGGAGCTTGGGGGAGACAATGTCTACCATACACATTAGCTTTCTTATGCCTGGCATTTTCTGTCCCTGATGCCCTTGGAATTTTTGTAACTCTGAAAATTGGTTATTATTATCCCATTTCAGGTAAGAAATCCATTAGGGTTGTCAACAGATTGATGCTGTCTCACAGTTGCCACGGTCTGCACTAAGGCTCTGGTCTCTCAGGAGTGCCTATGCTGCATTGCCCCCGGGTGCACTTAATGATCTCTGAAGAGATCTTTGGCTGCCATGATCTGGGTCGCAGAGTGCAAGTGGAGTCAGGCAGCGCACGTCTGGTCTGTTTAGAATCAGTAGATATACAGGAGAGTTGGTCACAAAGAAAATTCACCTCTAAGATAACTCATCCTCTAAGACTTAAATATCAATGCAGGGTAGGTCCCATGGCTTCTCTAGGACAAAGACAGTAGATCCAAAGAGGAAGGTCCTCTGTATCCCAGGCTCGCCTCAATCTTAACATCCTCTTGCCTCGGTCCCCCTCCCAAGTGCTGGGATCAATGGCATAATTCGCCATGCCTGGCTGGTCACTGCCGTTCTTGTTGGTGAGTTCCAGCACTTCTGCAGCCAGCCCAGCCGTTCCTCTTGTAAAGACACGTCTCTTGTTCTCTCCCACCCTGCAGAGCATGACGACTGTGGCAGTGGACAGCACAACTGTGACAAAAACGCCATCTGCACCAACACCGTCCAGGGACACAGCTGTACCTGCCAGCCGGGCTACGTGGGAAATGGCACCATCTGCAGAGGTAGGCTTGCCGCTTTGTGGGGCACCGCCACCTGCTGCCCCAGCTGTGCTTGTGGAGATTCCTGCTGTCACTGTGGTAGCTCAACACAGCTGGTTCCTGCTTTTGGTCTCTTTGCAGCCAGGACACTGAGCGTGGAAGAAAAGCCGTAGCAGATTTTGGGTTGTGGGTGTGGGTCCTGGTGGAGTTCCCCAGCTGAATGGAGCCCTCTAGTTTTGTCTTGTACAGCAAATGGAACTTTTGAGGAAAGATTCAATTCTGGTGTAAATTTGTGTCCATATAAACTGTGCTCAGAGGGCAAGTGGGCACCAGTCCCTCTCACATTCAGTCTGTCTGCTTGACTGAGAAACTTTACACTTAGAAATGCTGCTTAGAAGCCAGGCATGGTGGTGCGCCTTTAATCCTGGTACTCGAGAGGCAGAGGCAGGCACATCTTTGTGAGTTCGAGGCCAGTCTGGTCTATAGAGTGAGTTCTAGGACAGGCTCCAAAGCTACACAGAGAAACCTTGCCTTGAAAAACGAAATGAAACAAATAAACAAAAAACCCAAACAAAAACAAAAACAACAAACAAAGAAGAAATGCTGGTTAGAGTTGAGCCAGGGTCTGGCTTTGTGTACATTTATGGTTGTCTTCACACCCTTCCTTCAGTCTTATAAGAATGTGGAGCCTCAGCCCTGGTTCTTCCCAGCTGGCCACTCACTGTTCGCAAACTTTCTCCGCACAAGCACATTGATTCCTGCCAGTTCTTGGACACTGAGATACTCTCACTCTTAATGGGTGCTCACTTCCTTTATGTCTCTACCCTGATGTTCACATATCATAGAATTATCATGAGGTGTCTACCAACAGTGGACCCTTACTGTTCCCAAGTCCAAACCTTGCTTATATGCTTTTCATAAATGGACTGAATGGACACTCTAGGCTACACATTTGTGTTTGTCTCTGTGTTATTGGCCTTGCCGTGAAGGTGGAAGGCCTGGGTGACAAGCACCTGGCCCTATCCCCTACAGCTGAATGTCTAGGAAAAGAACGCGCCTGGCATCCTATAGCTGTTAGCTATGTGATAACCAGCCCCGTCAATCAAAGAGGAAAGAGACACAACTTCCCTCCTTCTTTCCTTCCCTTCCTACGTCTTCTTTCCCAGCCAGAAACTAAAAAGAAAGCAGAAAGGAAAGACAGTAATAATCACAACGTGTAACTTTCAAGATAAAATTTTGCTCACATATTTGATAAGCAGAATAAAACACTTTAAACCAAGCAGTATGTGTTGCTAAATATCGTGGCATTTAGGGTTAAATGGACAGAAAGCTTGCAGATAGTTCCAAATGAGATTAGCATAACCTGACCCGAGGGTTACGGTTCTGAGTGGGAGAGTGTTTATCTGCCTGACCAGCCCAGCAGTAGTGCTGAAATGGAAATCAGGCTTTAACTACGCAGTTGTCAATACGTAGCTGATAGACTAAGCCTCCTTCCTTACCTGTCATTAGCTGGATAAAATCTGGTGATCCTGGAAAGCATTCTTGTCTCAGTGGCTGATAATATTGGCATTTAATTTGTAAATACACCGTGAGTGGGAATTTCTGTCTGGACGCCAAAAAGCAGAGGCAAGACAGGGCCCCAGAGGACTCATTGAAAAATAAAAAAAAGATTTGAACCGGTGCTTCCAATCCAAGTAGTACATTTTACAATGCAACATTGGTTCATACAAAAGAGGTTCATAAGAAAATACTGAGCCTTGTGCTAGGCTGGTGTGCGCTTTAGGATTCCTTTGGTTGCCAAAAACAGGAAGCAAATATAAGCACTGACTTTGATTTGCAGGGCCCAGAGACAAATGAAGGTGCGAGCTTCTTACAAAAGCAGGCAAAGCTAGCTCCCCAAGGCGCTCAAACATTTATTCTCGTTTGTGCTGGTGATTGACCATTTAGTGTTGCTTCCTTGGACATAGAGACAGTCTCTGTGTGGTTCCTGACCCACAGGATACCTGTGGTTCTTCCCCGCAGTACGGCCTCCTCATATGGATATGGCCTCCACATCCTGACCTTTTTTAAGGCCGAGAACTTGAACCAAGCATCTCCCCTTCTCCAGATTCCATATTCTAAGTCCACAACAGACAGGGCACTCCAGGATTTGATGATCTCGGAGGCAGTTCCTTGAAGATTTGCAACGTGCACCAGGTCCTTGACACCCAGCACCTAGGACGGCACCGTCATTCATATTCTGGAAATAGCACAACATGTGCTCAAGCCCAAACCTTTCAGTGTCTGCTAACAGAGCCTTTAAGGGATAGTTAGGATAAAGAGGGAGAGAGGAATCCAGAGGGACTGTACTTAGACTAAAGCTTTAGATTTCTAGGGCATCCAACCCAGACTCTTGTCTTACCCAAGAGCTGCCGAGTAAGGGAGAAGATGCACAGACCTTTTGGGTGTGTGTGGCCTGGCTCATTCTTCACCTCTGCACTAAGAATCAATATACCCAGGAGAATCCTCATTCTGGATCTTCCTGAGCCACACTTGGAACAAATCCACGTGTGTGAGGTTACTAAGAATGTTGCAGTGTTGATTTCAGAATGCCAAACCCTGAGGACAGAGTCCTTCTAGGTGACACATACTGGTGAAGTTGGCCCTACATGTTGTGAACAAGAGTTAATTGAAACAAACAAACAAACAAGACTTCCCAAGAGTGTCACAGGATCTAAGGGCAGAATGGAGTCTGGGACTGGGGATAACTGCTCTGAGGGATATGGTGCTGGAAACGTGTGTCCTGTGGCTCCCTTGTGGGTTGGCTCAGGGTTCAGTTTGTCTCGGAAGCTGGGTTTGATCAGGGGACTTGATGTGGTCATCTCTTCAAGCTGACTCATAGCAGATCTGTTATGAAAACTCAATTCATTGATTCATTTTGAAGAACTGTTGTGGTTTGAGAAGAGCCTAGAAAGGGTGGCTTCCCACACTTAGTCCCAGCTGAAAGGAAGGTAAAGAAATCAAGCTTGTGAAAGCGAGGATGCCCGTGTGAGGCTTGCTCTCCTTCCTCAGGGCAGGAGGAAACCTAGATGGGTGGTCCTTTGGGCACACTGATCTCTAGTGCAGAAGAAGGAACTGGGAGGCGTAGGTCCAATATGTCCGATCCTCTCTCTAACTCGCCTGTAGTCATTGAAGACTGCGAGGGTGAATCAAAAGGCCTGGTGGGATAGCTCAGGAGAGAGAGAAGGTCAGATGGTGTGTGAGCACCTTTTCCTGAATGCCACTCTCCTACTGATATTTGTGTCTGTGCTCTCACTGGTGTTCTGATATATTAGATATGTCGGGAGTCTTTTACAAAAGGTGTAACTCAGAACTTCTTTTACAAAAGGTGTAACTCAGCGCTAAAGATCTAAGTGCAGACTACTGTTACCTGCTCTGTACCCTGACAGTTACCCTGAAGAATTCTCGAGAGCTAGTGGGAGGCACTTGCTCATAACTGTCCAGCGTGTCAGGAGCAGGTTGCCACATTTTTGTGACTGGTATCTTTTAATGCCTTTCCTTTGTCTATAGAAGTGAGTTAATTAATCTTCCTCTCCCTGGGGTTTATTTTCAGGTAACTCAGGGGATACTTTAATGATCCTGTAACATGTGGAGATGCAGTCTTCCCTAGTTTTTTTCCAGGTCCTGGGTGCCCATCCTGATGCCTTAGGCTAGGTGATCATCCTTCACTGTGTCCTGAGAAGCTCTCTGAACATGACCTCAGCCTGTGCCACCACGTTTTACACCCGTTGGTTTATTCATCCAGCACACACCTGCAAAAATGCTTAGCAATACTATAATCCTTGGAAGTTTCCTCATGAGCGAACATTAGGCTAATCGTCTTCCCAATGGAGTATGTGCTTAGGTATCTAGAAGATTTTAGAAGAAAGCAGGCCTGTCTGGGGTCACAAGAGTGAGGGGTCACCCAAGCTTTAGCCATTGATTCCTGAAATAGATATGCAAACCAACCCCAATGTGAAGTCTGGGCTGCTAATGGGTGTCTGGCTTCAGAGAAAAGCACGGGTTAGGTTCACTGTCTCCATTTTCAGCACATAAGTGAGTCTTTCTTTTCTTTTTTTTTTTTTTCCATACATTGTTTTGTTTTATTTTTTCCATTCAAGAACATAATTAAAGATAAAAAAAAATTTTTTTTCCTTTCTTCCCCTTCTCCCGGTCCCCTCCCACTACCCCCCACCCCTCCTCCCTCCCCCTTCTTCCTTGAAAGAGGGCATGGTGCCCTGCCCTGTTGGAAGTCCAAGGCCCACCCC
>PVIU01015856.1:0-46899 GCA_004026605.1 Ondatra zibethicus
CCACACTTTCTTTATCCATTCTTCCATTGAGGGGCATCTAGGTTGTTTCCAGGTTCTGGCTATTACAAATAATGCTGCTATGAACATAGTTGAACTAATGCTTTTGTAGTATGATTGTGCATCTCTTGGGTATATTCCCAAGAGTGGTATTGCTGGATCCTGAGGTAGGTTGACTCCCAATTTTCCGAGAAACCGCCACAATGATTCCCAAAGTGGTTGCACAAATTTGCATTCCCACTAGCAATGGATGAGTGTTCCCCTTACTCCACATCCTCTCCAGCATAGTTTATCATTGGTGTTTTTGATTTTAGCCATTCTGACAGGTATAAGATGGTATCTCAAAGTTGTTTTGATTTGTATTTCCCTGATAGCTAAGGAAGTTGAACATGTCCTTAAGTATCTTTTGGCCATTTGAACTTCTGTTGAGAATTCTCTGTTCAGTTCAGTACCCCATTTTTTAATTGGGTTATTTAGAATTTTAATGTCTAGTTTCTTGAGTACTTTATATTTTTGGAGATCAGACCTTTGTCTGATGTGGGGTTGGTGAAGATTTTCTCCCATTCAGTAGGTTGCCTTTTTGTCTTAATGACTGTGTCTTTTGCTTTACAGAAGCTTCTCAGTTTCAGGAGGTCCAATTTATTCATTGTTGCTTGGTGTAGGAGGGTCCTTTTGTATTTGGGTTGCTTTTATTGGTAAATAAAGAAAACTGCCTTGGCCGTTTGATAGGGCAGCCCTTAGGTGGGCGGAGTAGACAGAACAGAATGCTGTGAGAGAGAAGGCAGTGTGGAAGATGCCAAGCTTCTCCAGCACAAGATGGACACTGGTTAGACTCATGCCGGTAAGCCACAACTCAAGTGGCGATACACATTAATGGAGATGGGCTAAAATAATATGTGAGAGTTAGCCAATAAGGGGCTGGAGATAATGGGCCAGGCAGTATTTAAATGAATACAGTTTTTGTGTAATTATTTCGGGTATAAGCTAGCCAGGCACCGGGCGGCAGGAGCCGGGTGGCCGCAGGGACGAAAAGCAGGCCCGTGCGCCTCTTACTACAGATTGGTGCCCACGTGATGTGCTAAATCCACTTAAAAACCTGAGACAGCTTTAAAAACCTAAGAGAGAGTTTAACACAGCTTTTTGCTGTTTGCGTGCCGCAGAGAGATTTCCTGACTCGGCAATAGAAAATAGCAGAAAAAAGGTGTGCGGTTTTAAAACGCGGCTTCCTGGGCCCTGCCGCTGGTGCAAACTCCGGCTATGGAGTATTTGTGGGCCCGGATGTTTGTGTGCCTGCTTGGGATCGGAAAGAAAGTAGCTGAGACCATGCCGTGGCTCAGCTCTTCCTCCCTGGGCAGACGGCAGGATCAGACTTAGTCAAGCAGGAGAGCATGGTGGATTTCTGTAGCCATACACAGAGATGTTTTGCACACTGGGACTCAGAGGCACAAGCCACTCCTCCATGTTGGACTGGGCGGAGCAAGCAGGCAGTACCTGTATTTGACCTGGGATTGTGGCAGCTTAGATTCTTAAGAGCTTAGCATTTTAAAAGCGCAAAGCAAAACTGTTCCTGTACATTAAAGAATTACAGATTCACAATAGGACATATTGAGACATAAAAGACCTCTAAATGGGTCATACTGTTGGATAAAGTACGTAGGCTTGGGAGAGAAAAGAAAAGGAGTATAGAAAAATACTTAAATAAAAAAAGGGTAAAGTCTTTAAAGAGACAGAGTACAGATAGTCATAGATTTAAAAAAAAGAAGAAAAAAATAAGCCACTTAAAAATGGAAAATTCACAGAATGTCTGGATTATGTATTTTATTGTGTTTTCTTTGAATTTTTTGACTGTAAAGGAGCTAAGTACCGAGAGATGTTTCATTGTCTGGGCTGCTAAGCTAAACCAGCATGGGTATTATCATAAAGGCATAATGGCTTCAAAATTTGGGTCTAAGGTTATGATGCTTTGGAAGAGAGGTTCTTCTTTTGTTTTCACAGAGGATGAGACCCTGTGGATTCCTTCTACACCAGTGTGGTTTGATAGACCATGCCCTCCTGAAAGTTCACTGTGAACACCTTCAGAAAATTACTTCACTCAACTGGTGACTGAGATGAACAGGATACACCATGAAAGACCTGATTGACAGCGCCCCCATACAGCAGGAAGAAGTTTGGAGAGAAGTAACTATGCCCATATTCCCAAATATTGTTTCTAAATGTTCTTTAAATTTAAATTTAAAGGGGGAGATGATATAGATATGGATAATTTACATTGGTATAAATTTTGCCTTATTGATATAAATTTAAGGTCAATCTTGTTATATTTCTGCTCTTGATTAAGGTATTATGATTGTGTAGTTCATTTTAAAATGTAATGTATAATTAGGAAATATAGGTTGCTAATAGATAATCATTGATATAGTCAAGCTTGTAGTCATGTTAGTTAGATTTTCTAGATATATAGAGGTATATTTCAGTTAGATAGACATTCTTCATATCTTTCAAAGGTGACAGAATATAGCATTTAAATATTTTAATAACTTAGGACTTTTCATGACAATGAGACACGTCTGCTCCTGGCAGGACCAGCTACTTCAGGAGGAAGATGGGCATTAAAGAGGCTCCTTATGGAGTTTGATAGCCATATAGGCAAGAAACTGCTCTTGCCTGGACTGCTTAACTGGACACAAAGAACCCACAGAGAGAGGACTACTGAACTTGCCTAAAGGTGAGATGATCCTTCAGGGTTCCTGCTTCATGAAAGAGTCTACGAGACATTCTGCAGGACACAAAAGAAAGTGACTAAACTGTCTTTAAATTTTCCTGCTTCATGGAAAAGTCTGCTGGATACTATGGGCCTGTAGACTAAAGATGGATGCCCCAACGGTACAGAGGAACTTTGGGTGACTGTCCAGGCAGCGAGATGTCCCTGTCATTTCTAGAGTTTGGAAGTTGGTTATTTCTTGTTTACTTAGGTAATATTTTATCCTTCTGGAGTCTTTGATGGAGTTGAAGAATGGATAGTTATAGTTTTCCTTTGTCATGATAAAAGATAAAATAGGTGGTAACTGTAATTCTTGCTTGATAACTGTTTTGTTATATGTAACTTTACTATGTTAAAATGAAAGCCTTTCTTTTTTGTTTAAATAGAAAAAGGGGAAATGGTGTAGGAGGATCCTTCTGTATTTGGGTTGCTTTTATTGGTAAATAAAGAAAACTGCCTTGGCCATTTGATAGGGCAACCCTTAGGTGGGCGGAGTAGACAGAACAGAATGCTGTGAGAGAGAAGGCAGTGTGGAAGATGCCAAGGTTCTCCAGCACAAGATGGACACTGGTTAGACTCATGCCGGTAAGCCACAACTCAAGTGGCGATACACATTAATGGAGATGGGCTAAAATAATATGTGAGAGTTAGCCAATAAGGGGCTGGAGATAATGGGCCAGGCAGTATTTAAATGAATACAGTTTTCATGTAATTATTTCGGGTACACACCGGGAGCCAGGTGGCACAAGGCTCTGGGAACACAACCCGTGCCCCTCATTACTACAGGTTGGGAAAGCAGGCCCGTGCGCCTATTACTACAGTTGCTCTTATTGTCTGTGCTACTGGGGTTTTACATAGGAAGTGGTCTCCTGTGCCCATGCATTGCAGGCTACTTCCCACTTTCTCTTCTATCAGGTTCAGTGTGGTCAGATTTATATTGAGGTCTTTAATCCATTTGGACTTGAGTTTTGTGCATCGTGATAAATATGGATTTATTTTCATTCTCCTACAGGTTGACATCGTTATGCCAGCACCATTTGTTAAAAATGCTTTCTTTCTTCCATTGTATAATTTTAGCTTCTTTGTCAAAAATCAGGTGTTCATAGGTTTGTGAATTAATATCTGGGTCTTCAATTCTATTCCATTGGTCAATTATTCTGTTTTTATGCCAATACCAAGCTGTTTTCATTACTGTCGCTCTGTAATAGAGTTTAATGTCAGGGATGGTAATGCCTCCCGAAGTTCCGTTATTGTAAAGGATTGTTTTGGCTATCCTGGATTTTTTTTTGCATATAAAGTTAGTTATTGTTCTCTCAAGGTCTGTGAAGGATTTTGTTGGGATTTTGATGGGGATTGCATTGAATCTATAGATTGCCTTTGGCTGATTTGCCATTTTTACTATGTTGATCCTACGAATCCAAGAGCATGGGAGATCCTTCCATTTTCTGGTATCCTCCTCAATTTCTTTCTTCAAAGACTTAAAGTTCTTGTCAAATAGATCTTTCACTCCTTGGTTAGTGTTACCTCAAGATACTTTATGCTATTTATGGCCATCATAAAAGGTGATGTTTCTCTGATTTCCCTCTCTGCTTCTTTATCCTTTGTATATAGAAGGGCTACTGATTTTTTTGAGTTGATCGTGTATCCTTGATCACTGAAGGTATTTATCAGCTGTAGGAGTTCTCTGTTAGAGTTTTTGGGGTCACTTATATACATTATCATGTTGTCTGCAAATAATGAAAGTTTGACTTCTTCCTTTCCAATTCGAATCCCCTTGATCTCCTTATGTTGTCTTATTGCTATTGCTAGAACTTCAAGCACTATATTGAAGAGATATGGAAGTGGACAGCCTTGTCTTGTTTCTAATTTTAGTGGATGGCTTTGAGCTTCTCTCCATTTAATTTGATTTTGGCTGTTGGCTTGCTGTATATTGCTTTTTATTATATTTAGATGTGATCCTTGTATCCCTAATCTCTCCAAGACCTTTATCTTAAAGGGGTGTTGAATTTTGTCAAATGTTTTTTCAGCATTTAATGAAATGATCATATGTTTTTTTTTCTTTCAGTTTACTTATATGATGGATTACATTGATAGATTTTCATATGTTGAACCAGCCCTGCATCTCTGGGATGAAGTCTACTTGATCATAATGGATGATTTTTTTGATGTGTTCTTGGGTTCGGTTTGCCAGTATTTTATTGAGAATTTTTGCATTGATGTTCATGAGTGAGATTGGTCTGTAATTCTCTTTCTTGGTTGAGACTTTGTGTGGTTTTGGTATCAGGGTAACTGTAGCTTCATAAAAAGAGTTTAGCAATCACTCTTCTGTTTCTATTATGTGGAACACATTAAGAAGTCTAGGTATTAGCTCTTCTTGGAAGTTCTGGTAGAATTCTGTACTAAAAAAAGTCTTGGACATTTTTGGTGGAACGTTTTTGACAACAGCTTCTATTTCCTCACAACTTATAGGTCTATTTAAATTGTTCACCTAGTCTTGATTTAATTTTGGTAGGTGGTATTTATCTAAAAAAATGTCCATTTCTTTTACATTTTCCAATTTTGTGGCATAAAAGCTTTTGTAGTAAGACCTAATGATTCTCTGAATTTCCTCAGTGTCTGTTGTTATGTCCCCCTTTTCATTCCTGATCTTGTTAATTTGAGTGTTCTCTCTGCCTTTTGATTAGTTTGGATAGGGGTTCGTCAATCTTGTTGATTTTCTCAAAGAACCAGCTCTTTGTTTCATTGATTCTTTGTATTGTTTTCTGTGTTTCTATTTTGTTGATTTCAGCCCTCAGTTTGATTATTTCCAGTCTTCTACTCCTCCTGGGTGAGTCTGCTTCTTTTTTTTCTAGAGCTTTCAGGTGAGCTGTTAAATCTCTAATGTGAGCTTTCTCTGTTTTCTTTATGTGGGCACTCAGTGCTATGAACTTTCCTCTTAGCACTGCTTTCATAGTGTCCCATAGGTTGGGGTATGTTGTGTTTTTATTTTCGTTGAATTCAAGGAAGACTTTAATTTCTTTCTCTATTTCTTCCTTGACCCAGGAGTGGTTCAGTAGTTGACTGTTCAGTTTCCATGAGTTTGTAGGCTTTCTGGGGGTGGAATTGTTGTTAAATTCTAACTTTACTCCATGATGATCCAATAAGACACAAGTGGTTACTCCAATTTTTTTGTATCTGTGGATGTTTGCTTTGTTACTGAGTATGTGATCAATTTTCGAGAATGTTCCATGAGATGCTGAGAAGAAGGTATATTCTTTCCTATTTGGGTGGAATGTTCTATAGGTGTCTATTAAGTCCATTTGATTCATTACATATGTTAGTTCTCATATTTCTCTGTTAAGATTCTGCCTGGTTGACCTGTCCATTGACGAGAGAGAAGTGTTGAAATCTCCTACTATTAGTGTGTGGGGTTTGATGTGTGCTTTGAGTTCTAGTAATGTTTCTTTTACATATGTGGGTGCCTTTATATTAGGGGCATAGATATTCAGGATTGAGACTTCATCTTGAGTATAAAGTGTCATTCTCCATCTCTTCTGATTGATTTTAGTTTGAAATCAATTTTGTTATATATTAGGATTGCTACACCTGCTTGCTTCTTAGGTCAGTTTGATTGGAAAACCTTTTCCCAGCCCTTTACTCTGAGGTAGTGTCTATCTTTGAGTTTGAGGTATGTTTCTTGTAAACAGCAGAATGATGTATTCTGTTTTCATATCCATTCTCTCAGCCTGTGACTTTTCATAGGTGAATTGAGTCCATTGATATTAAGTGATATTAATGACCAGTGGTTGTTAACTCCGGTTATTTTTCGGTGGTAGTGTTTGTGTGTTTCCCTTCCTTGAGTTGTGTTGGTGGAGTTGTCGGATGTCTGTGATATTGTTGGTGTTGTTGGCTTCCTTGGGTTGAGGTTTTCCTTCTAGTACTTTCTGTAAGGCTGGGTTTGTGGCTATGTATTGTTTAAATCTGTTTTTGTCATGGAATATCTTGTTTCTCCATTGATGGTGAAAGAAAGTTTTCCTGGGTATAGTAGTCTGAGCTTGCATCCATGGTTTCTTAGTGTCTGCAGCACATCTATCCAGGACTTTCTGGCGTTCATGGTTTCCATTGAGAAGTCAGGTGTAATTCTGATAGGTTTACCTTTATATGTTACTTGACCTTTTTCCTTTGCATCTCTTAATATTCTTTCTTTATTCTGTATGTTTTGTGTTTTGATTATTATATGGCAAGAGGATTTTTTTTTTTGATCCAGTGTTCTGTAAGCTTCTTGTACCTTCATGGGAATATCCTTCTTTAGGTTGGGAAAGTTTTCTTCTATAATTCTGTTGAATATATTTTCTGGGCCTTTGAGCTGGAGTTCTCTTTCTTCTACCCCTATTATTCTTAAGTTTGGTGTTTTCATGGTGTCCCAGAATTCCTGGATATTTTCTGTTAAGAATTTGTTGGATTTGCTGTTTTCTTTGATCAATGAGACTATTTCCTCTATTGTATCCTCAGTGCCTGAGATTCTTTCTTCTATCTTTTATATTCTGTTGGTTATACTTGTCTCTGTAGTTCCTGTTCGTTTACCCAGATTTTCCATTTTCCATATCCAGCCTTCCCTCGGTTTGTGTTTTCTTCATTACCTCCATTTCCTTTACCAGTTTGATTGCTTGTTTTTGGTTTTCTTGGGTAGCTTTGAGGGATTTATTACTTTCTTCTAACTTTTTGTTTGTCTTCTCTTCCATTTCTTTAAGGGAGTTTTTCACTTCTTTTAAGGGTCTCCATCATTTTCATAAGGTTACGTTTAAAATTCAATTCTTCTACTTCTTCTTGGTTAGGATGTTCAAGTCTTCCTGTTGCGTGTTCGCTGGATTCTGGTGTTACCATGTTGCTTTTCAGGTTGTTGGAGGAATTCTTGCTTTGGTGCCTCCCCATCTCTTCCTTCAAATGAGGCCAGTAGAGTCTTGGCATCTTGGACGAATCTTTGCTGTGGCTGACTGTGTACTTGGGGTTTTTTCTACTTCTGCCCTCTCTGAGGTCCCCTCAGCACAAGAGCAGGCTCTCAGATCTCCTCCACCCTGAACCCGGCAGTGCTGGGGGATCCAAGGACCTCACAGATGAAAAGGCAGGCAGGCTTAGGGGAATTGTGGATGGACAGGTGGAGGTATGGGACACACACAACAGAAACACGAATGAAAACACACAGACAGACAGACAGACAGACACACACTTGAGGGGGGTCCTCAGACAGGGAAAGTGCTTCATTGTTAAAACATCAGAGACTATGGGGGTGAGGGCAGCCTCAATCAAACCACCACAGGGGTTCCTTGGATGTACTCTTCTTTCAGTAGGGAATCATCCATAACATCTTTCATTAAAGTAACCTGATTCATGGTTTCAGTCTAGCTATTGCTTCATCTTTCTGTTGATTAAGATGATGAACTAATACATGTGAAATTATAGTCACTATATATAAATATATATAAAAATTTTTTGAGACAGAGTTTCTCTGTGTAACAGCTCTGACTATCCTGGAACTTACTTTGTAGACCAGGCTGGCCTCAAAGTCACAGAGATCTGTCTGTCTCTGCCTCTTAAGTGCTGGGATTAAGTTGTGTGCCACTCAGTCCCTGGCTTATTCAAAATCTTCAATGAATCCAAGAATGTTTGTCTCAGTTAAGGTTACTGTTGCTGCAAGAAAATACCGTGACCAAAAGCAAATTAGGGAGGAAAGGATTTATTTGGCTCACACATTGTTGTTCATCACTGAAGGAAATAAGGACAGGAACTCACACACGGCAGGATCCTGGAGCAGGATCCTCTATGGCAAAGGCCACAGAGGGAGATGCTTACTGTCTTCCTCCTCATGACTTGCTCAGTCTGCTTTCTATAGCACCTAGGACCACCAGCCGAGGGGCTGCACCATCCTGAGCCCTCTCCCCATCAATCACTAATTATGAAAATGTCCCACAGCTTTCTCTTACAGAAGTAATTTCTTAAATGAAGTTCCCTTCCTTTAAAAGACTAACTTTTGTCATTGACATAAAATGAGTCAGTTCATTTGCCCTCTTGCTAATTTGACACACAAACATATCACTTTTAAATCATAAACTTTCCTTTCTTGTTCATCCCAAAGATCACAACTAATATCAATATCACAATATAAAACATTTTACACACTATAAAAGTCCCACAGTCTTTACAAATTCAAACACTTAAAAATTCAGTCTCTTACCTGTGGGATCCCATAAAATAAAAATAAGTGAATACTTTCTTCCTTCAAGAGGGAAGAACCAGGGCACAGTCACAATCTGAACAAAGCAAAACCAAGCTGCAGCAGTGTAAATAACTCAGTGTGCAATGTCTGGGACTTACTCACGATCTTCTGGGCTCCTCCAAAGTGCTCAGGCCACTTCTCTGACTCCATCCTTTGTATGACATATTGATTTGTCTTTTAGACTCGGGCTGGCTCCACTCTGAACCTGCTGAGTTATCTCTTCAGTGTCACCATTTTTTTTTTGTTCTTTTGAGACCCGGTTTCACTATCTATTTCCAGCTGGCCTAGAACTCATAGAGTTCTACCTCCCTCTGCATCCCAGGTACTGAGATTAAAGGTATGTATTATTTTGCCCTACCCAGAATGAAGAAAAAAGATCCATTTTTATTTTGATTTATGTATATCTTTGTTTGTGTGAGGATGTATCACATATGTGAAGATTCCTTGGGAAGCATTTGCTTTCCCGGGTTGGTATAGAAACCCCATTTAAAAGTTTTGCATAACCCTCTTCCCACAGAAGACGCGACGGAGAGCACATTTCATATCCTTGTTGCGGAGGCTGTAGATAAAAGGATTTAACGCTGGTGTCACCACAGAGTATAGCAGTGTGATAATTTTATGCATAGCAACTGAGTTGCCAGATGTGGGACTCACATACATCACCATTATGGTTCCGTAGAACAGAGACACTACCAGCAGGTGGGATCCACAGGTCGAGAAGGCCTTTTGTCGTCCATCTGAAGAGGGAACCTGAAGAACAGCTCTGAGCACCAGGGTATAGGATCCAAGGATGTACAAACTTGTGAGGACAATGATAAGAGTACTTATAGAATAGAATACGTGCCTTACGACGGGTGTGGTTGTACAGGACAGTGCCATCAGTGGGTCCACATCACACAGGAAATGATCGATGATGTTGGGACCACAGAACGACAACTGGGAAATGAAAGAAATGGGAATCACATATCCAAAGAAACCAAAGATCCAACAGAGGGCAACCAGGGTACTGCAGAATTTCCTAGTCATGATGCAAGGGTAATGCAGAGGGCAGCAGATGGCTAGATACCGGTCGTACGCCATGGCACAGAGGAAGAAACACTCTGTCGTGCCCAGGGAGAAGAAGAAGTAGAACTGAGTAAAACAGCCAGAGAAGGACATCATCTTAGTTTTGGAAAGAAAGTTGACCAGCATGTTGGGGACTGTGCAGTTCACGTACCAGATTTCTAGGAAGGAGAAGTTGGCCAGGAACATATACATAGGGGTGTGGAGCTGGTGGTTCCACCTTACTGCACAAATGATGGCCATATTCCCGGTCAAAGTTATCATGTAGACCAGCAGGATCAGTGAGAAAAGTGTGATTTGAATCTTCCAGGGCCCAGGAAAGCCCAGCAAGACAAAATATGTCACTGTGGATGCCTGTGACTGATTCATGAGCACCAGCCTGTGGGGAGAAGGTGGATAATAAGGATTTTCTTTGTTGGTGAGACATCTTCAAGCTTTTCTTGGGACTCAGGGTTTGACTCATGTAGGCAAATATATTGGATATTTGAACATAGGCCTTGAACTGCTCCTATTCTATTTCTGAGTGTGTCCTTCAGCTTCAAAAAATGAATTCTAAGCTTTATGTGTTTTCTGTGTCAGTAGAGGAAGATCAATTAAATTTAATCTTTGTTAGTTTAGTGATAAATCACGTTCTTAGCAAAAAACCTGGGATTGATCCCCAGCACCAGAGAAACAGGTACAAATGATCAAAATAAGAATATTTAAACAATGGTAAAAATGTTTGATTTATTCTGGCTTGGTTCTCACTGAATGCTGTTCAGAGGCAACCAAAGTGCTATCACCTCCAAATGTGAGGACTGTGCACCATTATTTTCAGCACAGTTTGTATTATTTGAAGGCTTTATAACAACATTATTCAGTTTAATTTTGAAGCTCCTTCCATAGGAGGCTTTATTTTTGAGTATGTTAAATAGTAACAGGAGAAAGAAGTCAATAATCATAAATAAGTTTTTATGCAGTTTGCTTTTTCCTATTTAAAGAATTTGTATTATGATAGCTAGTTTATAATTTTATAAGTGCTTCTTTGTTTTTAGCAATAAAAACTCCTATTGTTATTCCATTTTATCCCACATGGCAATTTGTCATGCTTCTTATACATTTGAAAGTGTTGTATTGCTGGGCTGTGGTGCACACCTTTTATCTCAGCACTCAGGGATTGGAGGCAGGAGGATCTCTGTGAGTTTGAGGCCAGCCTGGTCTACAGAATGAGTTCCAGGACAGCCAAAGCTACATAGGGAAATCTTGTTTGAAAAAAAACCTAAAAATATCTGTATTAAAAATGGACATAATATATGACCGTGTATGGGAATATTTATGAGACTTTACTCTATGGCACTTCTTATTAGTTTCAGAACTTCCTCTAAAGTTTATTATTCAGAGCCTAACTTAGTTCACTTAAAATATGTCCAATATTAAAAAAGGTACAAAAATAAATATAGTTATTTCTAAATAAAATTTTGTCACATTCCAAAATTTCCCCCCTTCCTCCAGAACGTAGTAATCAAAGATATATTTGCCTTCTTTTTTATAAGCCCCTGCAGATTGTCCAGAAAAAGAGGTTTCTTATGCTCTGGCAAATACTCAAGCTGTTACATCTCTGTGAGTTTCCCTTCCCCTCCCAGTTCATCCTCCCTCTAATCCTTTGAGTTTTCTTCCTCTTCTGTCATAGTTTTCAAGGAAAAATCCTTTTAAGGCTCAAGCTGAGGATGTAGATAAATGTGGGGATGTAGCGAAGTATTTGTCTAGTGTGTGTGAGACCCTGGCTTTCATTACCTGTGCTATACAAATAAAGAAAAGCAAAAAAAAAAAAAACAACCAAAAAAAAAACCAAAAAAACACCAAACAACAACAAAAAAACAACAAAAAAAAAAACTGAAAAGAGGAAGAAAGAAAAAGCAAAAACCTCAGTGGCACAGACAATAAGAGCAACAATGAATAAATGGGACCTCCTGAAACTGAGAAGCTTCTGTAAAGCAAAGGACACTGTCATTAAGACAAAAAGGCATCCTACTGAATGGGAGAAGATCTTCACTAACCCCACATCATTCAAAGGTCTGATATCTAAAATATACAAAGAACTCAAGAAACTAGACATTAAAATTCTAAATACCCCAATTAAAAAGTGAGGTAATGATCTGAACTGAGAATTCTCAACACAAGAAGTTCAAATGGCCAATAGATACTTAAGGTCATGTTCAACTTCCTTAGCGATCAGGGAAATGCAAATCAAAACAACTTTGAGATACCATCTTACACCTGTCAGAATGGCTAAAATCAAAAACAACAATGATAAACTATGCTGGAGAGGATGTGGAGTAAGGGGAACACTCATCCATTGCTAGTGGGAATGCAAACTTGTGTAACTACTTTGGAAATCAGTGTGGCGGTTTCTCAGGAAATTGGGAGTCAACCTACCTCAGGATCCAGCAATACCACTCTTGGGAATATACCCAAGAGATGCCCAACCATACTACAAAAGCATTTATGCAACTATGTTCATAGCAGCATTATTTGTAATAGCCAGAACCTGGAAACAACCTAGATGCCCCTCAGTGGAAGAAGGGATAAAGAAAGTGTGGAATATACACATTAGAATACTACTCAGCGGTAAAAAACAATGACATCTTGAATTTTGCACGCAAATGGATGGAAATAGAAAACACTATACTCAGTGAGATAACCCAAACCCAAAAATATGAATATGGTATGTACTCACTCATTAGTGGACCCTAGCCATAAACAAAGGACATTAAGTTCATAGCTCACAAGCCTAGAGAAGCCAAATAGCAAGGTGGACCTAAAGAAAAACATATATAGATCCTCCTGGAAATTGGAAGCAAACAAGATCGCTGGGGAAAAGTTGGAAGCACGGGAGTTGGGATAGGGGTGCAGGTAGGGGTGGAGGTGGGGTGGGTGAAAGGGAAAGGGGGAGAGAGAAGGGAGAAGGGAAGGACTGGGGAGAGCTTGGGGGAGTGGGAGGGTGGAGATGGAGGAAAGGTGGATATTGGAGAAGGGAATAAGATATCTAAATTAAGGGAGTCATTTTAGGATTGGCAAGAGACTTGGCTCTAGAGGGGATCCCAGGTGTCCATGGGGATGTCCCCAGCTAGCTACTTGGGCAGCAGAAGTGACAGTGGCTGAACTAGCCTTGTCCCAATGTGATGAATATCTTGATCATTACCATAGAAAGTTCGTTTGATGGATGGAGATAGAGACAGAGCCCCACATTCACATCAGAGCAATGGACTGAGCTCCCAAGGTCCAGTTGAACAGCAGAAGGTGGGAGAAGATGAGCAAGGAAGTCAGGACCGCGAGGGGCTGGTCCACCCACTGAGACAGTGTGCCTGATCTAATGGGAGCTCACCAAATCCAGCTGGACCGGGACTGAATGAGCATATGATCAAACCGGAATCTCCGAATGTGGCTGTTAAAGTTAGAACCTTTCTTTATTATTTAAATAGAAAGGGGGAAATGGTGCTGGAGGTCCTTCTGTCTATGTGTTGCTTTTATTGGTTAATGAATAAAGAAACTGCCTTGGCCCATTGATAGGGCAGAATTTAAGTAGGCAGGGAAAACTGGACTGAATTATGGGCGACAGAAGATGGAGTCTTCTGTGATTATTTAGTTCTTTGGTTTTTGTTTCCTCTCTGGTCTTCTGTCCTGAGTTGCTAGGGGTTCTGGTAACTATCAAGTCTTCAGCTCCAGTAGGGTGTCTCCAGTGGGGATTTTGCTACCTGTAAGACTTCTGGGGTTTTGGGTGCCAGTGCTGCCTCTATGGTTTCAGGTATCTGGGTAGCCTCTGGGGTTCTGGGTACCTTCTTTGTTTCTGGGATTGCAAGTATGATGTGGCCTCCAGTATAGCAAAAGTTTCTGCTGAGACTATGGGCTAGGATATGTTCAAACTAAATAAAAGGTAGAGAAAAAATACTCAAATTAACAAAACCAGAAAAGAAAAGGGACAACAACAACAGACATTGGGGAAATCCAAAGAAGCATTAGGTCATCCTTCAAAAACCTATACTCCACTAAATTAGAAAATCTAAAATAAGTGAAAATTTTATCTATAAATAACCACTTTCCAAAGTTAAATCCAGACCACATAAACAACTTAAATAGACCTATAACCCCTAATGAAATAGAAACAATCTTTAAAAGCCTCCCAACCCAGAGACCGCCTGTTCATTTCTTGAATGTCTATACCCAAATAATCACTCAGAAACTATATTGATTACAACACTGCTTGGCCTATTAGCTCAGGCTTCTTATTAACTAACTCTTCCATCTTAAATTAATCCATTTCTATTAATCTGTGTATTGCCATCAAGCTGTGGCTTACTGGGTAAGGTTCTGGTTCCAGCTTCTCTCTTCTTTAGCAGCTACATTGTTTTTCCTTGACTCTGCGTACTTTCTCTCTATATCTCTGTAAAGCTGTTTGAGCTAATGGTTTAGCAGAATAAAGCCAGGCTGAATGTGGCTGTTAATGGTGGCTGACTGAGAAGCCAATGATAATGGCATTAGGACCTATCTCTTCTGCATGTATTGGCTTTTTGGGAACCTAGTTTATTTGGATACAAACCTTCCTAGGCCGGGATGGAGGGGGGGCTTGGGCTTCCCACAGGGCAGGGTACCCTGCCCCCTCTTAAGGAAGCAGGGGGAGGGAGGAGGGTTAGCAGGGGAGTGGGAGGGGACTGGGAGAAGGGGAGGAAGTGTAAATTTTTGAATGAAAAATAAAAGAATATGAAAAAAAAGAAGCAGAGCATAGAGGAAGAGTACAATGACAGCCATAGGATATAAATAGAATCTTTAGAAATTACTTTTTATAGCTAGGGTTTTATTATGTATAGTACTGGCTGGCCTGAAACTTGCTATGTAATCTCCTAGGCAATCTTTTGAATCTTCAGTCTTGTCTTAGCTTTCTGAGTGGTAGATATAGTCATGAGCATCATGCCTGTCTAAACAAAATATTTTTAACTTTTTAATTAATAAGAACAGAGTTTGTGGTGTACTTTTTTTATGGAAATGGTATGGTAGCATTTACAGTACCCATTGACCGTCAGAAAGCAGAACCGGGCTATTGCAGAAATGCTAGTAAATGAGGTTTGTATATTTGAGATGGTGTAGCTGTCCTGGGAGCAGCAGATTAATGAGAACCCAAGTGAATGGTGCCAACTGCGCTTCCCTGGTGTGGACAAGAAGCTGTGACGAGAAGGAGAGAGTGATGAGGATGAAGAAGTTTTCAGCTTTTAAAACTAAGATTATTAAGAAATAAACCAACCTATCCTGAGGCTCATTTTGGTAAGAGAACAAGGAAGAATGGTTCCCACCACAGAAACAACCTCACCTTCTGCTCCTTTCCATGCAAGAAATCTCTGCTCAGCAGAGTTCCAGTAGCCCCTTTGCCTGGAGTGAAGGGCAACAACAATGGCTTTAAACTCAGGGTCATAGATTTGATTCCAAGTCAAAATATGTAAGTTTGAGCTGCATGTGTATCAGTTATAGATTACTTTTGTTGACATTAAAAATCAGTGTTGATGAGGATTAAGAATTCAGGTAGAATGCAATGGAAAGCACGCAAGGGAAAGCTTTTTGCACCAACACCGATTTGATCTTATAGCCACAAGTGCCTTCTCTTCCTTCTCCTCATCCTCACTTTCTTCCTCTTTTTCCTTCTCCCCTCAAGGAAGTGGTCTCTGTTTCCAAGGCCTCCCTCTATAGCTCAGACTGGTGTCAAAGTCAAGAACCCTTTGTTCCTTCAACGCTTGCTGTACCAGCGCATCACAGTGCATGCCGTGCATCATAGCGTACCCAGTGCACCATACTGCACCTAGTCCATGCAGTACATTATAGGGCATCCAGTGCATCATAATGCATTCAGTGCATGCACTGCTTCTTTAATGTATGCAGTACCTCATAGTGCATCCAGTGCATCATAGTGTATCGTGTTCAAATACTACATCTACTGCATGCAGTTCATCCAGTACATCATAGTGCATCCACTGCATCCAAATGCATGCAGGGCATCAATCATATGTACCCAGTGCTTCATAGTGCATCCAGTGCATCATAGTGCACCCAGTGCATCATAGTGCATCTAATGCATGCAGTGCATTATAGGGCATCCAGTGCATCAAGAGCATCGAGTGCATGTGCCACCATACCCAGAGCCTTTCCTATGTATTAGTAAGCAGGCTCACCTGTCATGCACAACAGCATCAATGCCTGCCAGGCATGAAGTCATCCTGGAGTCTGTATAAGGCCACAGAGTTTCCCTCCTTTCCTGGATCAAACACGGAGGCTGTGCATAAGCACCTCATACATTACTGATTCTGCCTCTTCTGCACTACAACATTGTGGTGTTCTGTCTCTCACTGTGTAAATATTATGTGTTGGTCCCAGTTTGCGCCCTGTGTTGTCCACTGTTGATATTCTCCACTCTCTGTTCAAATGAACTTATTATTTTTCATGTTGTCCTTGGGGACCTCTTTGCTTCTTTGTCATGGAGTTTCATTAATGTTTTTGATAAATTGATCTGCAGGGATTATTGAAGATAATATGCCCCAGATCCCATAGCCTCTTCAAACTTGTCATGAGATAATAGATGCCCAATTAAACCACCTTCATTTTAAACCTTTCTTTATTGTATTTTATTTTCAAAGATTTGCTTCTTTTAATTTTTAAGATTTTATCATTTGATCCCTCCCTGTCCTCCCTTCAAACCTTTCCATCTACCTCTCCTTTTTTTCTTGTCAAATTTAAGGGCTCATTTTCCATTAATTGTTGTTACACACATGCACCCAAACTACTACGTACCCAAACACAAACTGATCAGTCTATGTAGCTAACTTTTATGTGTGATTTTAGGATGACCATTTGATTTTATATAGTTCACTGATGTATTCTTCCTTGGGGAACACTGTTTCTTCTGCTCTCATCTTCTGTTAGCTGCTTGTAGAACCAGAAGGTTTGATGGAAGCTTCCAAAAGAAGGAAGCAACCAACAGTCCCACTAGCTCTGATGCCCATGAACTGTGACAACCAACACGGTACAGTTACTCAGAGGTGCAGTAAGTGGCAGACATACCTTGTTGTTACCCAGCAGCTCTCTAATTGTGCTTCAGACCTGCTCAACAGGAGTGAAATCCTACTTGTATTGGAAACCTAGCCAACTCCCAGGGCTAGTGACGTCATGGATATTGGAGAAGAGTCTGCAACCACCACCACTTTACTAAACCAGTATAATCCCTAACTACATTCTAAGTATCTGTTCTTATGCAGACAATTATGGTTAGCTCTTGATTCACCTCCTCAGTTTGGGTCAATCGCATGACGCCTGTTTACAGGGGACACGGGACACCCTGGGGCAGTTGACACATGAGAACACAAAGCACAGGACTTGGTACAGCTGGAGGTACCTCTTGAGGAGAGGCAGGGACAGTGGTGGAGGGGACTCTCTCAAGGCTGATCCTCCAGTCTCAGAGCACTTTGCACACAGGATTACGTCATTGCTGTGGCAGGGAGTTTTGTTTTGAGACGGGGTCTTGTTTCCCCATGACCGAGTGTCTGATGTTTTTGTCGCACCTCCCTGCTGACAGGAGCTCAGGTGTGTGGCACCGCACTTGGATTCTTCGGTGCTGGGGCTTGAACCCAGAACTTCATGCATGCTAGGCAAGTGCTTACTAACTCAGCCACATCCTCAGCAACCCCAATATCTTAAAACTTTTATATTAAGAATCAAATGTGGAGACTGAGCATGGTGGTGCACGCCTTCACTCCCAATCTTGGAAGGCAGATGCAGGTGGATCTGTGTGTGTGAGGTTAGCCTGGTCTACGTAGAGAGTTCCAGTGCGGCGAGGGTTGGATTACTGAGACTTCCCCTTGCAACAGATGGAGACCGTTATCATTCTTTTATTTTGTTTTTAAATAAGTTTTAAAATTTTTTTTGTTGAATATATATATGCTTGTGTGCACCCACATGTCAAGGTGTGATATAGAAGTCAGATGATACTTGTGGGAGCTGATCCGCTCTTTTAACCATGTGGATCCCCGGGACCAAACGGGGTCAAATTCAGGTTGTCAGGCTTACCAGCAGGCGCCTTTACCCACTGAGCCACTCACTGACCCTTAATGTTGTTCTGAAGGGCCTATTTTCCTCTGAAAGGCAAGCTTCAATCTGCTGGATTTTAAGTATAATTGTAGCAGCTGCAGTAGTTGGTGCTGTGGCAGCTAGACAGTGCAGCTCCGTGACGGTTCAGCATCTCCTGTGCCTCCCACTCTGCACCCTGACCACAATACCCGAGTGGGCCAGCGCTGATGGGGACAGAAGGCAGAGCCCCGAGCCCTGCTCTGCGAGGTGACCATTGGTGGCTAAGGGGGACACCAAGCCGAGAAAGGTCCTGGGAAGGACAAATCATCAGACAAAAAAAAGTGCAAACGAAAGGAAGGAGGAGCAAAGGACAAACATCCTGAAATGGCCGACCACCGAACCACAGATCTGACTGCAGAAGAAGGAAAACCTGAGTCCAGCCTTGGAAGTAGAAGAGAAACGACGAACCATTCACCATGTCTGTCAGCGGCCCCCGCATCCCTTCTTGTCCAGTTCAGGGGAGTGTTTATCAAGTGTTTTGTGAATGCGAGTTTTTAATAGCTCTAGAAACATTTTTAAAGGTTGGAAGAATTCCACCCACCCCCCTTTAAAAATGCATTTGAATTTCATTAGGAGGTAAAACATTTGCTGTTTATTTGTTGTTTATTTATTTTTGATAAACCAGAAAATAGCAGAATACTGAGTCAGGAGAGGCTGTGACTATCTCAGACTCAGCCACAGCTTTATATTTTACAATACAAAGCAATTTGGAGTTTCTGGCGTGCTGGTCCTTGCCGTGTCGGAACTGTAACGTCTTTTGTTACGACGGTCCATTCTCCTAACAATTGTGCTAACGTGCTGCGAAAGGTGGCCATTTTGAGCATGGACTGCATGTGGCATAAAATTGTGAGTCAGTAGAATTGAGGATCGGAAGTGTTTGATTGTTATGTGAGGACTTAAGAAAAGCTTGCCACGTTTGAGGCTGGAACATCACTGGAAAAAGTTCAAAGAGAAACAGCACGTGGCTCTTCGTTTAGATACAGGCACACAATGTATGACTTACAGAGTCTGGGCACCTCTGTAAGAACGGAAATGTCTGAACTCTGTTCCTTGGCTAATAAAATCTCAGTTGTGAAAGAGAAAAAAAGTGAGTACGTTTTTCAATTTTTAGTATAAAACTTGGAATTACAAGAATATTATCCTCAGATAACCATGCCTGCTGAACACTGCTGCCAGATACGTTTTGATGGAACTCAGTGATGGAGGCCCGTCTTTTTGTTTTCCCGATTTTACCAGAACTAAGTTCCAGCATCTGATTTCAAGTAAACTACTTCAGCTGATGGCCTTCTTGTCTTAGCATAAGCTTTGAGTACAAAACTGAAACCTGTTCTTGGCCTGATTTTCTTTGAGTACTTTATCTGAGACGTTTCACTGTGGTTTCCTGAGAGGCACAGGCGTCTGTCCGTCTGATTTGGAAATTAAATGGAGGTATTACAGCTTACTTTACTTCCTATTACTTGTTATATTCGAATTGTCAGATTGACATGGGGAGGAAGCACTGCAAACAAAGACCCCCGATGCGGGGGAGGGTGGGGGCTGCAGAGATGGCTTAGCAGTTAAGAGTACTTGATGTTCTTGTGCAGGACTTGGGTTTGGCTCCCAGCATCCGCATGGCCGCTCATAACCATCTGCAATTCCAGTTTCACGGGATCCAGTACCCTCTTCTGTCCTCCTTGGACACCAGGCCCTCATGTAGTACACATGTATACATGCAGGCAAAACACCCAAACACACAGAAGGAAATAAATGTGTTGAGATAAAATTATAAGACTGACCATGAAGTGCAAGGTGTCTGCAGTGAGCAGCAGGAGAGCTGAGGAGAGATGCAGGCTCACAGCTGCGGCAGGAAGAGAAGTTTTTATCACTAAGAGAAGGAGGTATAAAGAATAGAGGTGACTCTCTTGTGACCTTGGTGAGGAACGACAGCCTCAAACTATGACATAGTATATACATCACACAGGTATATGTATATAGCATGCACACACATGTTTATATTAATATATGTATATATAAAACACTATATGTGTAGCGCTGCATGTGTGCACACAGGTATATGTATATAGCATGCACACACATGTTTATATTAATATATGTATATATAAAACACTATATATGTAGTGTTGCATGTGTGCACACATGTGGTATTTTCACTCATCTAAAAATTTTACTTTCTGATTATGAAAGATTGCAGTAAAAAGTTTCAGATTAGCATGCAATTGTTTTTTTCTACCAACTAAGGTTCCAATATATACCACAGAGCAAGAATATACACAATAATACACATGTTATTTATGTATAAGTTAGCATCATGTAATTACTCAGTAAGGCCACACATACCGAGTTTTATTATTGAACATTTATCATTAGTGAGCTCACCTTGAACTGCTAAGGAACTGTGAAAGTTGAGTCTCTCCCTCTGTTTCAATGCTGGTCAGCATACACTTAAAGAAGCAGTTTTTTATTGCTATCGCACATAAGTTGCAAGTAACCCATCTGGAAAGTGGTAGTATAATTTCCAGAAAACAGTCTGGAAATTCTTAAAAAACATTAGAATTACTATGTGACCCAGCTACACCACTACTAGATAAACATCCAAAGGAATTAAGAGAGATACCAGGGGCATCTGTGACAGCTAAGGTAGGGAATCAGTCTAGGTACCTGCCAATGTCAATGGATGAATAGAAAAAAATTATACAAATGGACTTTTCCATGAAGAAGAATGAAATCTATTACTTGCAACAAATGGACAAAATTGGGAAATATCATGTTAAGATATATGAGCCAAACATAGAAAGCCAAGTTCATTCATTTATGTGGAAAACTAAAGTAAGAAAATGTGCTAGCCTGAAAGAAGAGGATTACTAAAAATTTGGAAACATGGGGCAAAGGCAAAGATAAAATGCGTATGGTCATGATGGATTCAGAGAAGATGGTGGTAATATCGCAGTAGATCACATTAATCTGTATAGTAAAAATAATTTTAAACATGTTTTAAAAAAGTGACCCATGACTTCTTCAAAACTGTCTCAGTTTTGGATAGTTGTTAGTCCCAGGACTTTCTTTAGGGCGTTTTTCATGTCTTTGTTTCGGAGACTATAGATGAGGGGGTTTAAGAGGGGAGTCAAGGCTGAGTAAATCAGAGTGACGATCTTCTGCATTCCTGCGGGGTTCCCTGAGGTTGGGCTCACATACATCACCATGAGAGTCCCATAGAATAGGGACACCACCACTAAGTGGGATCCACATGTGGAGAAAGCTTTAGTTCGACCAGCACCAGAAGGCACACGGAGCACAGCTCTGAGCACTAGAGTGTAGGATCCCAAGATGGAGAGGAAGGGCCCAAAGATGATCATTGAATTGAAGGTATAACAAAGAAGTTCAGTGGAGGGAGCAGGGACACAAGCCAGCGCAAACAACGGTCCTGGGTCACAGACAAAGTGGTCAATGATGTTAGGTCCGCAGAAAGGAAGTTGGGAGATGAGGGCGATTGGGACTGGGTAGCAGAGGAATCCACTCACCCAGCACACACAGATCAGGATTACACAGAACTTCCTAGTCATGATGGAGGGGTAATGCAGAGGTCGGCAGATAGCCAGGTATCGATCATAAGCCATAACTGATAAGAAGAAACACTCTGTCGTACCAAGCGAAAAAAAGAAATAGAATTGGAGGAAGCAGGCAGTGAAGGAGATGGTCTTATTCTCAGAGAGGATATTGACCAGCATATTTGGGATGGTGGAAGAAACATACCATATCTCTAAAAAGGCAAAGTTTCCCAGGAAGATGTACATGGGTGTGTGGAGCCTCTGATCCCATTTCACAGCACAGACAATAGCTCCATTCCCCAGCAAGGTTAGGAGGTAGAGAACCAGGATTGAGGAGAAGAATAAACGTTGCATCTCCCCCTGGTTACTGAAACCCAGGAGGATAAACTCAGTCACAAAATGTATTGTATTATTCTGGGATCCCAACGCTGTTAGAAAAACAGAAACAACCACGAAGTGAATGATCATGAATATTTTCAGGCTTCTCAGACACATTGCCAGAAAATGTACCAAGTACTTTTCATTGCTCCATTGGTTCCTCCTGATGACGCTTTGAGCAGCAGGAGAAACTCTTGTCTTCTTGTTTACAGAGATGATGGTCAGAGGAATTGGAAGAGGAACCCTAAAGGCTTGTGCAGAGACAGTGGCTCTCACACACAGCAGCTTTGGACTTGGTAAAACCCACTGTCCTCTGCAGGCTTGGCATATATCTTTTTCATTTTGAAGCACAATTTGCTATAAATCTGAAGGAAATAGTGGGTAATTGCCTTTGTAGTCAGTTTATATATAGACATCCAATAAAAACAGATAAGAATGAAACTGTGGAGGAGACTTGAGCCCTGTGGCAATTCCAGTCTTAGGTGCCTGCATGGTACCCGGGCATCTGTATAATGCTTTGGGTACGGCCTGCCTGGTTTTTCTGTGATCTATCCTCTCTGGTAGCATCTGGATTCGCTCTACAATCCTATTCCTCTCTTGAGCGCTCGTTTTCTTAAAGCACCTTTTCTTTTATGGTGAGCAAACTTTATCTCTTTTATCTGGCATCCCCAAATCAATTTTATCTTTGCTCAATCTACATAAAATAAGTTAGTTATGTCTCCTATCATGATCATGGTAAAGTCTAAAATTAATTGCAGACAGGCATTTACTCCCTACACAACATTTCTTCTGCAGGTCCTGGCTTCCTCTGGATTTCCTCTCCGTCCCCCTTCACCTAAGTTGTGCTATTCATTAGTCTGTTTTGACTTTTAAGGTACCTTGCAGCTTGACAAGTCAGATTCTCTACTATATAAAGCAAGTTCCTTCATTTTTGGCATGAATTCAGTTCTACACAGTATTGTTCCCTCATAATATTGCTTTACTCATCACTATTATTTAAATTAAACCATAATTATTTGAAATAATGAACAGAAGGATTATCTCAGGATGTGCTGAGACTGGAAAGTTCTTTCTGCTCTTGGCTGAATCAGTAGTTGATGTCAGACTAAACATTTGAATATTTTTGCTGACAATCTTTTTGAAGATGTTGGTCGAGAGTTGCTGGGTAAAACACCATCAATATTTTGTTTATTTATTTTTCTCTTTTTTCTTCCTTTTATTGAAAATAGATTATTTTCCCATACCATATATCAAGATTATAGTTTCCTCTACCTCTGTTCCTTCCAGTTTCTCACCACCCTCCCTCCTATCCAGATCCACTCCCTTTCTGTTCTTATTAGAGAAGAACAGGCTTCTAAAAGACAACAGCCAAACATTTCAAAATAAAATAAGTTAAAGCAAAACCATCACATTGAAGTCAGGCAAGGCAAACCTACATAAGTAAGAAAGCTCCCGAAAAAGCACAAATATCAGAGTCACTGATTCATCCACTCAGAAGTTCCATAAGAGGAATACACTGAAAACTATAATATATGGCCAGAGGATCTGGTGCAGACCTGTGTACCCGATATTTTTAAATTGACTTCAAAATAAAATAATTGATTATAGAGTCAATATAAACCACTGCTAGGATACTCACAGAATTCCATTATTGTGCCCATTTACGCACTTTGCAGAGGGCAAGAGGTCAGCTTCTTAATGCCGGTCCAACCTGAGCAAACTCACAACAACAGATATTTTATTGCCAAGGTAAATTTGGATATTGGTAATGACAATATTTTTATAATGTAAACAATTCTTTTATTTTAATGATCCTTTTTAGAGGTAGGGTGTCAAGTAGAGCACCTTGACCTCAAACTCGCTTTGTATACAAGTTGACCTTGAGCCCCTGATCCTCCTCCAGCCTCCCCTCCTGATTAGGTTATAAGGATTACACTATGCTCAGCTTTCTGCAGTGATGGGGATCAAACCCATCAGCTTCGGCTAATCACTCTACTAACCGAGCTACATCTTCAGCCTAACTTACATGGTTTTTATGGAAATGTACATTTATTTAAATGATTCAGTTCTATGTAATCTATATGAAGGATATACATTAAAGTTTTTCTTTCTAAAAATGTATTTATTTTTTATGTACACTGGGGTTTTGCCTGCATGTCTGTGTGAGGATGCCAGATCCCCTGGAACTGGAATCACAGAGCTGCCATGTGGGTGTCGGAATTGAACTCAGGTCCTTTGGAAGAACAACCAGTGCTCTTAACCGCTGAGCCATCTCTCCAGCCCCTCATAATTATTCTTACACTTGTGAGACCACATACTGCGTCATTCTTATCTGCAAATATAGTTACTAGGTTTGAAATAAAAATGAAAACTTGCGTACTGAATTGAAGTTGGAGTACTCCATCAGCTTGTCCTTCCTGTCAGTATGCTGAGCTCTGGCTATCAGCATTGACATGAAAAATAAAGCTTCTCTGCTTTATCAAACCATTTTATCTGTATTCTCATTGCACACAGTTCCCTCAGTTGTATAACTCTACTCTCTGTATGCTTGGGCCAGAAATGGCATTTATTCAGGGAGGAATAGAATAAGTAAATCTGTGTAGTGTAAGCCACATGATAAACTTAATTTGACATAAAAGAGATGCTTTAGACTTTTCTATATAGTTTACGGTTGTATGAGACAATCAGCTGACCCAATTCATAGTCCAGGGAATTCTTGGTACCAAAAAGAGAAATCCAAGTCACGGTGTGTGGCCTTGAAATAGACTTCTTATGTCTTAACTCTTACCTTTGTAAAGATTTGACTTTATAATGCACCGGACTTTGTTGACATTATTTTTGCTGCTGGGGAATTATAATTGTCTATGGAATTAGAGGATGATAAACTTTACAGAAATTTCAAGTGTCATTGTATTTTTTTTCTGTTGATAAGATCTCAACAAAGGTTAGTCGCTTCCAGTCACCTCTTCCATCTTTGTGTAAACAGGAAGCTGGGGTGAGGAGAGGGAGACCGAGGACTCCTGTGGAGCTCAGAAGGGAGCCAGGCTCTCTGCTCTTACCCTAACCTCTTGTGACCATTTAAGCAACCTGTCCAGGGAGGTGATTAAAAAAATGAGAGCAAGGGCTCTTCTTTGAAAAAATTATGTCTTACAATCTGTGATCAAATCTTAAGGAAAGGGGAGCCTACGGGGCGGCCTCTTTCTCAGCTGGTCCTCAGCCGTGTGTCACTAGCTAACAGCGCTGACAGACAGTTGCTCCTTTTGGAAAGATAATCTGTTAATCAAGACTTCACTATTTTACAAAACACAAGTCTGAGGCTATGCTTCACAGGGATTTAATGGCCTGTTTCCCAGTATCCGAACACCATTTTTTTCCCCCGTAGATTTTATGTCAGGGAAACGGACTTCACACACTCTAAGACTATGTTGGGAGAAATGCACCCAGCATGTTTCCCTCCACAAAGGAAGACAGAATTACCGCATCCCCAGGATGTCATGCTCTGAGCAGCTGTCCGCAGCAAAGCTACCGCAGCAGCAGGGCTGTGCGTGCGGCTTCTGTCCATACCTGCTGGCTTTTCTGGCTCCACGAGGAGCATCGCAGAGAAACCGCTGCCATAAGAATCTCTTCACACAGTCCAAAACCGCAGTGGCTTCAGAGACTTACATCCTTTGGTACTCCGAACCAAATGGAGCACATCTTTCGAGTCAGTGATTACTAAGAACTTGCAAATATCTTCTGGGTGAGGCCCAGAGCTCTCCAGTGTGCTTGCTGGGAGGAGCCTAATTCCTCTCCTGAACCTCTGTGTCTGTGCACGCAATTAATTCTACCTATATCGCTTTATATTTTCCCCGGGTGTCATGAGGAAATGGTGTGCCAGGGCACAGTGGGGAGGCTCACAAGGGAGGAAGGAGAAGAAATCCCACATGTGTGTCTAACTGTGTGAACACGTGCTCATGTGTCTTTGTGATTGCTTAATTCAGATTCTTAAGAATAGACTTGCTTAATTCTTTACAAGAGTCATTGATTGACAAACATTTATTATGTACCCCGTATATTAGACTGGCAGGTAAATATTGGTGATGAGAACAATCAAGGCACACACGTAATCATGGAGATTAATGATGTTTTGGTATTCAAATATAAAGATACTAAGGACTGCTAAACTTAGACAAGTATGATTTGAAGTTTTATTTTCTTTCAGTCTGTTGTATCAATGTAAAAAATTCCAAAGTCACTGATAAATGTGTTAAAGTAAATAACACTCTTGGAAAGCAAATTCAGGTGATTCTGTACTGGCCACTCACCTCAGAAAGGAAAATTGTCTTCACCAAAAGTATGTGCTGTCACTGGATGGTTTGCCAAAGGGAAATGGGAAAATGAGTTTAGATTGACCTAAACAGGAGGTTGTGGCCAAAACATTTGTGTACATAAAAATGAAATGTATAAATCAATAAAAGGAAACAGAGCTTATCTTCTGAATTCCTTTAAAAGCATTTATATTTGAATAATATAAATTGACCATTATTAAATTTTATTTTTTAGTTCTAGAAATTAATTTATTCTTCTGACATACACGCATATAATCTGTAACACTCAACCCCTCACCCTCTTTTCTCCTTTTTACCATTCACTAATCCTCAACCTTCCAACAACTCCCCCTTTCTTGTTTCTATCTTTCTGTGTTTGCATATACTTTCTGATCCACTCCCTGGGCACAGGTATAAGATGTCCACAGGAGCATGGGCAACACACTAGTGGTGGTTACACTACTGAAGGCAATGACTTCCCCTTCAGAAGAGCCCAGGTGCCAACAGCCTCTTTGGGAGAGTCTTAGGTTTATAAGTAAATTCAAAGAAATCAGAGAGGACACAAATGAACTTCTAAATAAATTTCAAGAGAACACCAACAGCTGAATGAAATAAGGATATCAATATAAGATATAAAACGGACTATTTGAATTTCAACAGTTAGAACATTGAGGCTACAGAAACCAAGACCTCCCAGTCTTCTCTCCATCACACGGGACCCACCAGGGAGAGTCCTGAGGACTCCACTTCTCAACTTAATGCAGCAGAGCCAACAATTCATTCCGTAAGTATTCTTGTTATCTCTTATTTTTATTACAAAGTGCTGCACATATATTCAAGATAGCTTTGCTTTTGCCTGCATATTGCTCAGTTAGGCTTCAGGACTGTTGGCTAAGTTTCTTCATCCAATTTACTCTCAGGCATTTTAACTAGTTTATTTAATCACATATCATATGTTCCTCTTTCTGTCTTGTCTTCTTTGTCTCACCCTTTCCCCCTTCCTATTTTTACTTCCTTTTTAAAACTGAAAATAGATTCTTCTCTCACACAGTACATCCTAACCACAGTTCCCCTCCCTCCACTCCTCTCAGCTTCCCCCCTTCTCCTCTGCCCCAGATTCACTCTCCCTTCCTTTCCTCTTTAGAAATGAGCAGGCCTCCAAGAGAAGACAGTTAAACAGGACAAAAGGTCTCATACTGAGCCTGGGTAAGGCAAATCAATAGGAGGAAAAGTATCCTCAGAGCAGGCTAAAGAGTAAGAGATACACAGGCTTCCACTGTTAGGAGTCCCTCCAAAACAGCAAGCTAACAACCATAAGATGCACAGAGGACCTGACAGACTCATGCAGACCCATGCTAACAACCATAAGATGCACAGAGGACCTGATGATAGACTAGAGCAGACCCATGCTAACAGCCATAAGATGCACAGAGGACCTGATAGACTCATGCAGACCCCATGCTAACAGCCATAAGATATGCACAGAGGACTTGATGATAGACTCGTGCAGACCCCATGCTAACAGCCATAAGATGCACAGAGGACCTGATGATAGACTCATGCAGACCCCATGCTAACAGCCATAAGATGCACAGAGGACCTGATAGACTCATGCAGACCCATGCTAACAACCATAAGATGCACAGAGGACCTGATAGACTCATGCAGACCCCATGCTAACAGCCATAAGATGCACAGAGGACCTGATAGACTCGTGCAGACCCATGCTTGGCCCTTGACTCTCTGTGAGCCCATGCGAGTCCTATTTAGAAGATTTGGTGTCCTCCACCATCTCTGACTCTTGCAGTCTACCCCACCCTATGCGGTCTGAGGGGGAGGGGCCTAACTGAGACCTCCAGTGTAGACTCTCTCTCTGCATAATGTCTGACGGTGGGTCTCTGCATCGGATCCCACCTGCTGCTGGAGGAAGCCTCTCTGATGATGACTGGACAAGGCACAGATCTATGAGTATAGCAGAATATAATTAGGAATAATTTTATTTTTATTTATTTATTTTTCAGTGGTGTTTGGTTCTACCCTAGGTCTCTGTGGTGTACAGTTCCTGGTCGCCCAGACAGTGTAGGATGTGGGCTTCTTGTGGTGTCAACCTCAAATTAAACCAAACATTGGTTGGCCACTCCCACAAATTCTGAGCCATCATTGCCTCAGTACATCTTACAGGAAGGACAAATTGTGGATCAAGGTTTTTGTGGCTGGGTTGGTGTCCAGGTTTCTCATTCTGTAGCCTGAAGGGTACCTTTCTGCACCAAAGGGACTAGAAACGGGAGTGAAGGCTCCATGCAGGTAGGCACCAGCTTGAATTATGTTCAATGAGCTGTGTGGATGCTGTCCTAAGCAACGGGATCTCACTGTCAGTTTTCAAAGAGCAATCCTCTGTCCTAACATCAGCTTGGCCTGTTTAGAGATTTTCATAGGACCCCCTCAGCCAACAACTTGACTGAATACAAGTCAGTCCCACCACTGGGATCCTGGCCTAGCTACGAAAGCTGGCCAGCTCAGACTCCATATTCTACATCCTCACCAGGGTCACTGTCTTAGGGTTTCTATTGCTGTGAAGAGACACCATGATCACAGCCACCCTTATAAAGGAAAACATTTATTTTGGGGTAGTTTCAGAGGTTTAGTCTATTGTCATCGTGGTGGGACATGGTGGCATGCAGAAGGGATTGCAAGTTCTACATCTTGATCTGCGGGCAGCAGCAGGAGTCTGTGTCCCACTGGCCAGACTTGAGCTCATAAGATCTCAAAGTCCGTCTCCACAGTGACACACTTCCTCCAGCAAGGCCACACCTCCTCCACAAGGTTACATGTCTTAGTAGTGCCACTGCCTATGCGGGCCACGTTTTTTCAAACTACCACAGTCACCTCCATAGGTTCCAGCAACTTTCCACTGCACTAGCTTCCCACATTGCCCTCCAGTTCCAGCTGGGTCTCTCTGCTCTCTTCTATCCTCTCCCCAACACCTGATCTGCTGCCCCACCCACCCCCTGTCTACTTGCACAATCTATTTCCCCAGGAGAACCATGCTTCCCCTCTAGAGCCCCCCCTTTTTTTAACATAACCTCTCAGGGTTTGTGGATTGTAGCTTAATTATAATTTACTTAACAGCCAATATTCACTTATAAGATGAGTGTTCTATCATAATCTTCTTAGTCCCCTGGTGATGGGGCAGCAGGACAGGAGAGGGAACAGCAGAAAATCGGCTAGAGATCCAGGATGGGCAGGAGATGGGTTACTTCTTTTGGAGGCACTGGACTGTTACTGGGTGGTTCTACCCACTTTAGTAGGGGATTTGTTCTCTTCAGTTCTACAAAATGCTCCCCATGACCATCTCAGCAGTGTCTTGTAGCTGATCCCAGATCTAAGCAGTTGACAACTAAGATTAATCACCACAAGTCCTCTATTTGTCAACCTGATACTTAATCACATCTACCAATATCCTCTTTAATTTCCAAATGAATATAAAAACACACAACCAAAAAAATGCATTCTTCTTCCCTAAGAACAGACAACAAAATCACTTAGTGAATTCTGTCTTTTTCTACCCCATCACCAAAATATTGCAATATAAATTTACAACACTGACAGAATCTCATACAATATATTCTGATTATGGTTTCCCCCTTTCCAGCTCCCCCTAGTTCTTCCCCACTTTCCCTCCCATCTGGATCCACACTCTTTATGTCTCTCCTCAGAAAATAACCAGACATCTAAGGAATGATAAAAAGTAAAATAAGATAAAACAAAAACAAATCAATAGGACAAAACAAACAAAAGAAAAAGAACTGAAGAAAAAGTACAAGAAATGCATATAGACCCAGAGACGCACATGTTTGCACACACAAGAATTACAAGACATGCATATAGACACAGAGACACGTATGTTTGCAAACACAGGAATCCCATAGAAACACAAAACTGGAAGCCATAATATATATGCAACGAACCAGTAAGGTTAAAAAGAATGCCCCGACACAACATTTGCTAAATAACGAACTTCCAAAGAAGCTACTGAGTTTGTCTTGTTTTGGCTATCTACTGCTAGGGATGGGTCCTACCCTTGGAGTGACGAGTCTGTCTTGTTCTGGCTATCTACAGCTAGGGATGGGTCCTACCCTTGGAGTGAGTTGCTTTCCCAGTGAGACACCCTTGGAGAAAACAAATTTTTCATTTGCAAGTGGTTATCTATCACTTGGAGATAGTTTTGGGGTTAGGGATGGTGTGTGCCCACTTCTCTTGGCTCTAGGACCCCATCTGATGCAGACCTGTGCAGGGTCTATCATATTTTGCAGGCAGGACAGCTTGTAGATCAAGGTTCTGTGGCTGGGTTAGCCTGTAGAGTACCTTTCTGTACCAAAGACACTAGATTGTAGGGGTGATGGCTCTATATAGGCACCAGCTCGACCTTCCCATATTTAATGAGTTGTGTAGGATACTGAAGCAGCATGTACAGGGCCTACATAGTGTACACCAGGTCCTCTGAATGTCTTATAGCTTTTACCTAAATATTTTAAAAGAATGAATGGATGTCTGACTCTTGGGACTGCTCTCGGGGCTCTTTTCCTCCTGCTGGGTTGCTGTGTCCTACTTTGATATGTAATTTTTGCTTCATATTATTGCACTTTATTTTGTCATGTTTGGTTGTTGTCTCTTAGAAGCCTATTCTTTTCTAATGAGAGGCAGAAAAGAAGTGGCTCTAGAGGGGAGTGGAGATGAGGTGGGGAGGGACTTAGAGATATAGAGCAAAGAGAAACTATAATTAGGATACATCATATGAGAAAAGAATCTATTATTAAATAACAGAATAAAAGTAAACAATCTGTATTGGTTAATGTTTTTTTTACTAATTAAAAATTTAACTTATTACTTAAAATTAATTAATTTGTTCTTCGATGTTTCATATAATGTATTTTGATTGTTCTCATCTTTATCCATCTTTTCTTTTTTCCATCTTTACTCCATTATTCCCTACTAATCACTTTCTCACATTCATGTATTTTTGTCTTGTTTGTGCCCCTCTGGGTTTAGTTGGGTTGTCTGTATAGCCTTGTGTTGGGAACTATCTATTGGAGTCTGATGGGTACACTCAGGATCTTATAGTGATGGGAACTATCTATTGGAGTCTGATGGGTACACTCAGGATCTTATAGTGATGGGAACTATCTATTGGAGTCTGATGGGTACACGCAGGATCTTATAGAATAGATCACCTGTTTCCCTTTACTTGAAATGGCATTTCTTTGGCTTTCTATTTGGCTCAGATGCTCATCTTCTTCCTTCTGTGATCCTCTTACTAATTGTTCCAAATCTTTCTTTCCTATTTCTTTCTCTTGCTTTTCTGCATACTGTATACCACTGTCTGACAGTCCATGTGTTTTACTTACTTTTTTACTGCTTTTCTTTGCCCCCTAGAACGTTACTTCATGCAGAAAGTAGTTGTCTCTTCTACAATAGAATGTTCCTCCTTGTGGACTGTGGATGCCTTTCTCCTGCTAAAATATCCCTCCACTAAATTGTTATTCCATATTGATGGTGTATTTTTATTATTTTGGTAACAGCATAGTATTACAGCTGAGAAAAGCACCCTCATATCTAGTATATTATTAATTAACATTTCTTGAATAAAATAATCCTTAATATTTTATTGATGTTAAAAATCATACCATTTATAGATGCCTGAAACTTTTAGTCTGACACTACTCTGATGGACTACCAATCATTCAGAGCCAGAAGGACTAGAAAACTGTTTCATTATTAAATCTTTTAGTTCTGTATCCACTAGAAATTTAAATTTGATTCCCTATTTATTTTTAAAAATATTGGGCTGTTCTAAGAAAAAAAACCTTAGCTATACTAATGATGTTTCATCTTGAATTTACTGTCTTCTTCCTGCCCTTCCAAAACTCTAAATAATTAAAACTAAAATACTATAAAATAACACAGGCAAAATGCCTTCTTATATCATCACTGGAATCACCAAAGCTGAACATATGTTGTTATATATAGACAGGAATATCAATCAATTGTGGTGTACCTGGCTAGGTTAGTGATGAAATAAAGCAACAAAAACTCCATTGAGAAGGTAATCTCCTTTAAAGTGTATATTGAAAAATAGTAATTTCTTAATTGAACATTTATGTCTAGACACTGGTTTTCTTGGTCTCATGCAGATCACTTTATGCCAAGACTTTCCCCAATGCTTTCTTCAACTTTTCGTTTTGTAAGAAGTAAATAAGGGGAATTTAGAAGGGAGTCGCCACAGAATAAAACAAAGTCAATCTTTTGCATTGTGGCTGTGCTGTTAGCTGTGGAGGTTCACATATATTGACAGAAAAGCTCTCGAGAATAAACACACCACTCACAGGCAGAGAAGGCTTCCTGCTATTTAGCTGCTGATGAACTTTCAATACAGCTATCAACAAAAGTTTCTGGAAGTCCAGCATATAGAGAAGAGAGAAGAGGTTAATGAAGGAACTGAGAATGCAGGAGACCATCTCAGTGATAGAAGCCAGGACACAGGACAGAGCTAACAGTGGACCCGTCACACACAAAGAGGCCAAGGATGCTGGACCACAGAAAGGCAACCGAGAGTGTTTCACAGTAGGAATAGTATAACTAAGAAACCCTGGCATCCAGCAAAGAGACATCAAGATAATGGCATGGGTGTTGGGTGGCAAACAGCAAAGTACCAATCATAATACCATGGCACGGAGGAAAAATTGAACCCAAGGAAGTAAAACAAAAAACAAAACAAAACTGGAAGAAACAGCTAACAAAAGAGAAGGTTTTTAGTCTCTGTGAGGAATTAGCTGGCATATTCAGTACACTGGGGGTGAAATGCCAAATTCCCTAGGAGAGCAAACATTGGGTTAAGAAGCCATTTGTTAGATGCTCAATTATCGTTTAAAGCAGACAAGCATGAATGACAAGCACAATAAGTCTCTGCCAAAAATGAGTACTCTCACGGTAATTTCCCCTAGAAGTAACGTAGATGATAAAAGAGTCAATGATTCCAAAGTAGCAACAATAAACAATAACTCTGAGCAAATATGATTAAATATTCAAATGGAGAGTACAAAAGCACAAAATAATTGAATGAAATAATGAGAAAATTTAAGATATAAAAATAGAATTTAATAGATAGGATTTATGAAGAAGAACCAAAATGAAATAATCTTGAAATGAGAAAATTCAATATTTCAAACAAAAAATTCAGAGGAAAAACTCACCAGTAGATTGGATTACATAGAAGACCACAGATGCATGAGAACTGGATTTAATGAAGATAGAATCTCCACAGAAAGCTAAAATAAAAAAAGTAAAAATAAAAAAAGTAAAAATGGAAAACTCAGAAAGTCAAGCAACAAGGCTAGAAGAGTTGTACCAACAAATTGGTTCATGTGGAAGAAAGAGTGTCAGGTCTCAAAAACAAGGAAGGAGCAAAGGTTCACTGTCAAAGAAAACATTGAGTTCAAAACTACTCAGGAGTAGAATGTACATGATGTGGGCCACTAAATACTCAGGAATAGAATTCATGTGATGAGGGACACTATAAAAAGACTAAATCTACAAATAATGGTTATCACAAGAAGGAGAAGAAGCCTAGGTCAAAATCCCAGAAAATATTTCCAATAAAATCATAAAAGAAAATGAAATCTACTTTAGATTTTTCTCACCCCAGTCAGAGTGGCTAAGCTCGAAAACCAAATGATGACAGATACTGGTGTAGATGTGGGAAGGGCGAACTTACTTGCTGTTGGAAGGAGCACGAATTGGTACAGCCATTGCAGAAGTCAGTGTGGAGCATCCAGAGAAAACCCACGATTCAGTTCTACCATCTTCAGCATATATCCAAAGGACTACATGTTCTACCCTAGCTTACCTGTTTATCTGTGTTCACGGTTTCTTTATGCACAATAGCCAGAAAATAGAAACAGCTTAGATGTCCACAAACTGATCAATGCATAGTGAGTAGGTGGCATATTTACACAGTGGAATATTTGGTAGCAATTAAGAAAAGTGAAAGTATGTCATTCAAAGGTAAATTGATGGAGCTGCAAACAATTGGAATGAAGTAATCCAGATACACAAAGACAAATATTATGTGTTTTCTCTCATCATATGTGAATGAAAGGTTTGAAAATTTAGGTAAGTGTGTTTCTTTTGGAATACCCACAGAGGTCTGGAAAATTGCTTAGGAGCCACAGGGAGGAGTTTTTAAAGTGAGAGGGATACAATGCACTGAGATAAAGAGTGAAGGAGTAATAACAGAGCAGGAAAGGTTGAGCTGAGGTCTGGTAGGGGAGGGTGGAGTGGAGGAGGGTATGCAGGAAGGAGGTTTGGTACAAACTTCTCTACATATGCATTTATTTATGTAAATGCACACATAAAAAGAGTTAGAATGGTATTAGGGAAGCAATGCTCCTAGTGTCTACTGACACATAAAAAGCCCAGTGTCAGGAATGGGTTACTTCTTTTAGAGTTGTTGGCCAGTAAGGCCCCTTAGACTCCCCAAGTATTGTAGGCTATAGCCGCTGCTCTTAGTTATCCTCCAGAGCTCATGTTGACAGATGTTTCTGTCTTGCCTGGTCCTACAGCCGTTTAGTCCCAAAGAAACACAGAGGTCTACATTAATTATAAACTTGTTGGCCCATTAGCTCAGGCTTCTTTTTTTATTAGATTTTTTTTAAATGCCAATCCCTCCCCTCCTCTCATTCCCTCCACATACCTTCCCACCCCACCCCATCTAATCCTCAGAGAGGGTAAGGCACATTGCTTTGTGGAAAGTCTAAGGCCCTCCCTACTATATCTCAGGCTTCTTATTAACTCTTTAGCCTATGTTAGCCCATAGTTCTTGTCTGTGTTAGCCACGTGGTTTGGTACCTTTTTCAGTGAGGCAGTCACATCTGGCTTCCTCTGTGTCTGGATGATGACTGCAGACTGACTCTTTCTCTTCCCAGAATTCTTTTGCTCTGGTTGCTCCTCCTCTACTTCCTGACTTGCTACTGGCCAATCAGCATTTTATTAAACCAATACAAGTGACAAATTTTTACAGGATATAAGACCACTGTCCCACAGCACTCCCTCCCCTTTTTTCAAAACAAGAACTCTGAATCTAATTTCCTTTGTTTAGCTTTCTTCCAGACCATTATCCATAACAACCTGTAACTAACCCTTTAAATAAAGACAAACATCCATAATCTAGGTTTTGGGAATGTTGGTATAGTTTACTAGGCTACTTCCTGCTGATTCCTGCTGGGGGTGCTGATAATCTTATGGGGACCTAAAGAAAATTTAGGATTATGGTCAAGTCCTGACTGGAATATTCTGTGAGACTTGATCACCTCAGCAAGAAATCTTGAGGCTGTTCTGGATATAGAACTCAGAGGAAACTCCAACAGAGGTCCTTTGAAATGTTGGATCATCTGGGTCATTTGCTTCTATTGGAGATTTCTCAGAGGGTCTTCCTAGATCAAACCTGATTTTTCTTAACCCAGAATGAATCCACAGCCTTTCATTTCCTGTGGAAACAAAAGCAAAACCTCTTCTCCAAAGTAATACATCTTTTGACTTAAATTTTGAAGTCAAGGCATTTTCAAAATGTATATGTTGGATTAATCCAACAGAATTTATAATCAAATGTCTTTTAGCAGCTGTTGCTACTTCCTCAGCTATCAAACAATTCAAATACAACACAATAACATACAGTATCCAGATTCTCTGTGTGTTTCCATCTTTATGTGGCTTTATTTTAAACTCTATTTTTTTCTTTTTCTTTTTAATTTTTTTTTGAGGCAAGGCTTCTCTGTGTATCTTTGGTTTCCTAGAACTAACTCTGTAGACTAGGCTGTTCTTGAACTCACAGAGATCCACCTATCTCTCCTTCTCAAGTGCTGGGATTGAAGGTATGTGCCACTGTGCCCGAATACTCCTTTCCTTCCTTCCTTCCTTCCTTCCTTCCTTCCTTCCTTCCTTCCTTCTTTCTTTCTTTCCTTTTTTTCTTTTTTAAGGACTTTATCCTTTTTCTTTTCTCTCCCAAGCTTACACATATTTTTAAACACACTGTAAACCATTTAGATGGTTTTTTTCATCTGAATCTATCTTTATTGTATATCTCTCTTTTTCTGACCACATGAGTCTTTAATTTGCTAAGTGATAATAGCTAGGATTAAAGCCGTGGCTTTGATGGCTAGATACACCCCATTCCTTACTTTTCTGAGAGTCTAGCTTCATGGTGGAGGTACTGGTGGGAGCAATGTTTATTGCCACAACTCTGTGGAATTTCAAGGCCCCTGCCACCACCAAGAAGAATGCTGTCAACTATTCATGAACACCATTTAAGTGTTTTGTGGTGGGGCCTCTTAAAAGGGCTGCAAGGTTTTTGCAGCTAAAGCTGAGTCAGGAAGCCTCTCTTAAATGAGACAATCTTGCCTCTAGCGAACAGAGCCCACCTGAGAAAATGCTGCTATCATGAAGCCATGCTTAATTCTGCTTGTTTTTTTTTGTGTCCAAAATTACTTCCCAAGCTCTCTCAGGTTTTATGTGGATGTAGTTGTTCATGTTGGTACCATTCTGTTGACAGAGGTTTCGGTTCCGCCTGGTCCCGCAGCTGTTTTCAGTCCCAAAGAAACACACAGAGGTCTGAATTCATTATAAACTGGCTGACCTACTAGCTCAAGCTTCTTATTAACTCTTACATCTTAAATTAACCCATAATTCTTGTCTGTGTTAGCCACATGGCTTGATGCCTTTTATCAGTGAGGCATTCTCATCTTGCTTCCTCTGTATCTGGGTGACGACTGCAGGCTGAGTCTTTCCTCTTCCCAGAATTCTCCTGTTCTGGTCACCCCACCTACACTTCCTGCCTGGCTACTGGCCAATCAGCATTTTATTAAACCAATACAAGTGACAAATTCTTTACAGGGTAGAAGACCATTGTCTTAAAGCAGCTAGATGGTAAGACTCTCTTATCACTGGATACATCATGTACGTCAGTTGTATAATATAGAGAAATCAAGCCAGTACTCATCAGGAAGCCTCACCACCAACCGAATAGCTTTCACGGGGCTGGAAGGAGCAATGCATGACACAGTAGCAGGAAAGCAGTCATTGATCTTACTAATCTGCGAATGCTGTGAGCTACAATTACAGGCTTGGCGAGAAATGCTACTGGAACAGTAGTGACATGAACATCAGGGTAGTAACCCACCACTTTCTGATTGGATTCAATCTTTACCACACAGTGTGAAATCCATTCTTTCCGTCACTATCGGGCCAAGAACCTGTGCTTACTGTGATAGGTTATAGGCATCAGGTAAGAACCAATCACGATTATTTAGCTAGATGGACATAGTATTAAACTGACTCCTAATTAGTAGATTAGCCATCATCAGAGATGATGATTAACACAAAGACTTACATGTTTGGAGTCAGGCTGATCAAAGGCTTTCCCAAGGTCCTGGAGAAAGAATGTAGTGCCTTGTGTAAAACTAGGAACATGCTTGACAAAGCCAGTAATAGTCTGGAGTTAGGGCCTTGGGGGAGCTGTGACTTTAGATTCTGAGAACCCAATTTGTTTGCCTTGAATTGCTATTGTTATCAGTCCCAAGGCTTTTGTGTACTTGGTCAATGATGCACTTGAGGTATCTTCTGTTCCCTGTAAGAAACACTGTTTGATTAGCTTCCTGCTGACTTCATCCTATTGTGTGATAGCTTCTTTCTGATTTTCTCATTTCCCTCCTGAAAGCTATATATAAAATAATATACTTTTTACTAAAGTTAGTAAAGTTTCTTGACATAAGACATAGCTTGTGCAAGACTGCCTGATCCAAAACTTTCTATCTTCTTTATTTTCTGATCTTCTGGTCCTTCCTCTCAGGGTCCTGCCAGTGAAGAATGACCTGTTGGTCTAGGTTCCCACAACTGGCCAAGGTGCAGAAAATAAAAAATGGCAGAAGTTCATCTTGTGTTGTCCACCTCTGGACATAGGACATGTGCTTCAGTGTGTTTAATATACCCAGTGAGATTTTCTGTGTTTCCATATGAAACTGAGAATTATCCTTTAAAGATCTGTGAAGAATTTTAATAAGGATCACATTGAATCTTTTAGGTGTGCTGTTAAGTTTCACATATAAGATTTATCCAGTTTTTTTTTTTGTAGGCATGAACTTGCCTCTCAGAACAGCTTCCATTGTGTCCCACAAGTCAGGATATGCTGTGCATTCATTTTCATTGAATTCTAGGAAGTCTTTAATTTCTCTCATTATTCCTATCTGATAAGTTTTGAACCCCCAGTTATTGAATAGCTGCCAATCAAACCAAATTAATGAATCCAGGTTTAACCTGAGCACAGCATTCCCAGGTGGCCCCAGGGGAGCAGCAGGAAACCACAAGGGGAAACCCCTAGCAGGGGCTTTTAAACGCCCTCCAGGGGTGGAGCCACCAGTGGTGCAAATTCTCATGGGCGGAGTCTGGAATGAGGCAACTCCAGGGGAGGGACTACTCCTTGGCACCATGAGGGTGGGGTTTGGAGTGATGGGCAGTAGATGCTGCTTGGCATGCTAAGGGCAAGGTTTGGAATGGGGCCTTGAACTGGAGATTCCAAACATCCCAACCTTTTTGGCTATATATGGATGCTGGTAGGGCTTTCACCTAGGCATCCCAGACTCTTTGGGTAAGGGGTGCCAGTTCAAGACTGGCTATTTCCTGCGGGCATGGGGGGACATGGGGAAGGGGAATTGGGAGTTGGTGGGCTCACACTCAGTGGGTGGTATGGGTGAAGAAGCATTTAGTTAGCTGCCATCCTGTAGACCTCAGGCATCTGTTCGGTGAGGGAGGTAAGAAGTGAGGTTGCTAGGAGAAAAAAAATGATTGCTATCATTGGCCCTATGAAAGGGGCTAGCTACGGGAAAGGTGACAACTGCCAGAATGAATGGAATGGAGAAGCACCCGAGTTGTACGGAAGAGGCAAGGGTGAATGAGTGAGACAGGAGAGCAGAGATGCCCTTTACTGGGACATCGAGGAAAACCAGGTTCCAGTTGCTCGGCAGTTGCCTGCTTGAGCCTGGAGAGGTGGCACCAGTGGTGGAATCCTAGGCAAGGGTGAATGAGTGAGACAGGGGAGCAGAGACGCCCTTTACTGGAGAGGTGGCACCAGTGCTGGAGTCCTAGGAGCTGGCATTTTTCGAGGGCCTCTGTGGTTTGGTCTTGGCTCAGGCAGGAGAGTGGACTTGCAAAATATGCTTGAAAGTGAGTGGGGTCAAGACGGTCTCTGGAGACTGTTAGTTTTCACCAGGATATTTCTTGATACAGTAGCAGAACTTCTCGCAGGTGTCTGTAAAACAACTGAACACATGTCCATCCTGGTGTCCTGGGGCTAAAGGCTACAGTTTTGGGTTAAAAGGCATGAGCATTTTAGAAGACAACCAGAGGGAACTTAAAGCTCTGAATCTCAGAAGTTACATCTGAAGCTTGTTTATCCTGTACTATGAAGCCTGTGAAAGAGGCACACCTATCTGTACTTTTAGCGGGAAACTTAACTAATGAACTAATCAACTCCCAGTTTGTAGTCATCAAATGCTATCATATAGAACTGAGAGGGATAAGTAAATAGGCAGAAGTGAGACAGCTTTTCCAGCTACCTAGGTAACCCCAAGTCTTTGGGGGATAAAAGTGTCTCTCTATCATAAGAAGCTTTTTTTTATTAAATGCCATACTCTCAGATTTGTAAAGGAGCCTGAGGATCAGGGTACCATTACCTGTTAGATATATATAAATTATATATATATATATATATATATATATATATATATATATATATATATATATATATGTTGTTTAGGCTTAATTTTGAGAGCACATAAGTTAAGTCAGACATATAGTTTACCTAATAAGTCACAGCTTACCAATGCTAGCAAAGGCAAGAAGATTAGAAGGAAAGTTTCGGTTTCTAGTTTTCAACTGTGGTCCTGAGGCCCAAAGCATAATCCTAATCTGTAGAAGGAAAAACCAAGTTTTAACATTGTAAATAATTTAGTGTTTTAAACCAATACTATCAAGGGGTTTATTCTTAGGGTACAAAATCTGGCTGCCAGTAAGATTCATTCCTGTACATGAGTGCAGAGGTGCAACTTTAATATCTCTGTAAATCGGCATTTATTTAAATTCTATCTTTTATAAGCCTTGTTTTTTTGGGGGGGACAAGACAGGAATCATTATCTGGAAACATATCCTACCCTAAAGTATATTGAAGATGGACTGTCTCCTTGGTGAGGCTAGTGTCCATGGTTACCCTTACTAAAGATGGTGGTGGAGTCATATGACCTCAACCAAAATGGTGGCTATCCACATGGTCAACCTTAGCAAAGATGGCAGTGAGTTTTCTGTTTTAACCTCAACCAAGATGGCGACTGGTCACATGTTTTCCAGAGCAGTTCTAATCTGGAGTTACAAGATTTCCAGATTTTATTATATCAGATTCAGCAACACCCAGAGGCAAAACACATGGAACATTCAAAGTTAGACATTCAAACAAATATGTGGTCACATATCACATACAAAATTAACAGAAAGACAAACAAGACATTTCCCCCAGACAACTGTGTAAGATGACCAACTTAAAGATCCTAAAGTAAGAGTGTACAGTATAAAGCATGAATTGCAGCACTGCAGGTGGAGGTTGAGAGACAGCAAGGTGAGAGAAAGCCAGAAAGTGGAAGAAGACAAGGGAAGCATCCAGCCGGCCAGAGCCCGAGCCATGGGTCTCCCATCTGCTGGAGAGCGAGCAGGAGAAATGTCCACGCGGGTGCAGACGAGCTCACAGGTATACGGGGGAACAGAAATGCAAGGGCAGAAGAAAATCTATTCAGCTTAGAGTGGGACAGCAGGATGGATCCGTTATGGGGAGCAAAGGCAAAGTTAGAGCCAGCACCCGAGAAAGCAACAAATCGGGGAACCTGGAAGGGCAACTGGATGAAAGCACGAAGTACAGGCAGGCAGAGAAGCACGAAGAAAGGGCAGAGACACAGACAGACAGCAAGAAGGGAGGCGCAGGAATGCAATGCTCGTGAACCTGGCTAGGGGAGCTCAAACCAATGTATGATGAGACAGTCCCAGTTTGGATAAATTTCATAGGGTGTCTGGGGAGCAAACTTCCACCAGGAAGGATCCAGAGACCCGGAGACTATGGCAGAGCGTCCTCTGAGATAGTCTGGGGTCAAATAGTAGAAGGTTTGGGGAACCCCTTTACAAGATTTAAATTTAAATTTAAATGCCACATTCTACTGTTTTTTGAAGTGGTTTCAGGTCACCTACCTATGCGGAATACTATCTCTATGCATCTAAAAAACCTGATTTGTCTAACTATAAGACTAACAAACATGGATGGCTATTGACCTATAATTCTTAATTATTATATAGCTTAAAGACTGAGGCTTCATATTAAAATATTAAACAATCTTTAAACAAATTTGCAGCAAATGAGAACAATGGCCTCAAAATGTAAACAATATATAAGTATCTTTGATCAGAGGTAGAAATATATAGTGCAATATGATAAATATATCCTAAAATTACATCAATATACAAAATATCTTAAAGAGAGGTAGAAACGTGCATGCATACAATATAACAAAATAACTTTGCATAGGTATACAAATATCATACATAGAAATAGGAGCATATTCAATATAACAAATACAATTTGAATTTGTATCAATATACAAGAATCTATGCCAATGTAAATTGTCTATAAATAATAGCTCACAAATAGTCTCACTATTTCTCATTATTATTATTAGTGTGAGTAAGCTCACACTAATCTACCTATTATTCCATTCAATCATTTTGTTGTTCAAAAGAGGTCCCTGAGCCTACTTCATTTCCACCCCCAACTCTATACCACTTGTAACCAACCCCCCTAATAGATGTCCCCAATCCTGAGGACAAACTTTGTTGGGGGAAGGGACATTGTCTTCTAGAATTACTTTTAGCTGTTATAGGGGTGATGTTATTTTTATGTGATCCTGTAAAAACTAAAATGATGGTTAAATTTTAAGATTACTGTCTGGTACAATTGTAGATAGTCTCTGAGTAGTCAGTTGAGTTTATATGAAATTCTTATTTGAAGTTCTGGCCAGAATGTTGTAAGAAGGTACACCATCTCAGCTAGCCAAGTTGGAATCATCTTGAGCAGTTTGTAACCCAAAACTGATCTTGAAGTGGTGCTATCAGCATAATGACATCATATCAACCAGGTAGAATCATTGTTGTGGGGCCCCATCTTCTTCCTGGAAACTAGCTCAGTTGGTATAGCATGTACTCTTTTTTTTTTTTTTTTGGTTTTTCGAGACAGGGTTTCCCTGTAGTTTTTAGAGCCTGTCCTGGAACTAGCTCTTGTAGACCAGGCTGGTCTCGAACTCACAGAGATCCGCCTGCCTCTGCCTCCCAAGTGCTGGGATTAAAGGTGTGCACCACCACCGCCTGGCTAGCACGTACTCTTAATCCATGGGTTTAATCCAGGGTTGTGAATTTGAGCCCCACATTGGGCATCAAACTGTTGCTGTACAAAAGAGTTTCACACTAGTCCAGAATGGAGTATAGCAAAGGTTTATTTATTGGGGGTTAACTAACAGAAAAAGTAGTGATCTGCAGTCTTCTGCATGCACTGGAAACTGGAACAGAATCCAGCAGCCAAAAGGGGCCCATGCATGCTTTATGTCTGTATTTATAGTACAAGAGACCAGAGCCAAAGTGTACATTAAAGGCTATTGGCTGAAGAAGTTCCTACAGCATATCATAAAAAAGCAAATCACAAGTGCTTTGAGATTTCATCTTGCACCATTCAGAATGACCAAGATAAATAAAACCAATAACAGCTCAGACTTGCAAAGCTGAGGAGAAAGACGAGCACTCAACTATGGCTGGTGGGAGTGCAAACTTGTTCAGTTACTGTGGAAAGTAGAGTAGTATTTTCTCATGAAGTATTGAATAGATCTACCTCAGCATCCAGGTATACTGTTTTTGGGCATACACACAAAGGATGCTTTATCCTACTACAAGACACTTGCTCAACCATGTTTGCTACTGCTCTATTCATAATAGCTTCTAATGCCCATCAATAGATGACTAGATAAAGAAAATGTGGCACATTTACACAATAGAGCATTGCTCAGTCATTAAGAAAAACCAAAACTGTGAAATGTGCAGGTAAATGGATATGGCTAGGAAAAGTCATCCTTAGTTTGGTGACTTAGACCCAGGAAGACAAATATGGTGCAGATTTGTTTATGTGTAGATGCTAGCTGTTGATAATCAAGCTACAATCTATGTAACCACACAGGGCAAGAATACAGTAAGAGAATAAAGGCAGTGATGTGTCTCCCTAGTAAGGGAAAAAGAATAGAAGGTTATGGATGGATGGGAACGGGCAGGAACAAGATGAACAAATGGAAAGGGAAAGAGGTAGAGAGGGTAAGGGAGGGAATATGGGGAGTAACAGCTCATACCAAGGGCCATTTGGGGCATCATATGGAAAACCAACATAGAAGAAGCTTCCTAAAATATATACATGTATGAAGGCCATTGAAATGAAATTGCCAAGTAATTGGGAAGCAGAGCCCCAAGCAGATATCTCTGAAGATCAAATTTATTTCCAGTTCCAGAAATGGGTTACATATAATCAAGGGACACCATGAGAAGCTGCAAATAACCCATGGTGCTGTCAAGACTCTTCGATGTTTCCCACAGACTAAAGGTAAGGCCCTATTACTGAAGCCAACACCCATACAACCCGTTAACATGAAGAAGTCAAGTGGATGCTTTACTATAGACTAGTGCTCATACTCTGGGTGCTGATAAAGGAGAAAGGTAAACACCAACACAGTTAGTGAGTGATAACTAGCTTGTCAAATTAAAACTGACTGTTTTACATCTGTCTGTCTGTCTGTCATCTATCTACCTACCTACCTACCTACCTACCTACCTACCTACCTACCTACCTACCTACCTACCTATCTATAGGCAGAGACTGTTCATTTGTTTCCTGGCTGCCCAGACCTGAAATAATCACACAGAAACTGTATTAATTACAATACTGCTTGGCCAATCACTTAGGCGTATTGCTAGCTACCTAGCTCTTATATTTTAAATAACCTATTTCTATTATTTTATATTTTACTAGGAGACTCATGGTTTACTGGTAAGGTTCTGCTGGTGGCTCATGTCTGTCTCCTTTGGTGGCTACATGGCTTCTCTCTGACTCCACATTCTCTCTCTTTACATCTCTGTTCAGATTTCCCACCTGGGTTTACTGTTAAGCTATTCGCCAAAAGCAGATTCTTTATTCATTAACTAATAAAAGCAACACATATACAGAAGGACTTCCCACACCATCTGTCTTCCTATCTATCTGTCTGTCTGTCTGTCTGCATGTGTGTCCAAGCATCTGTAGGGAGGTCAGAGGAAAACCTTTGGGGGTTTTATGTAGGTTAGATATTCAGGCTTGCAACAAGTACCTTATTTGCTGGGCCATCTAATCAGCCCAGGATGTAGTTTTGATTGATTTGGTGGTTGAAGATGCTTAACATCTTTTCTTGATTTTATTAGCCACTTTTATCTCTTCATTTAAATTCTGATGTTTCTCTGTTGACTTTTAGATTAGATTCCCTGTCTATTGGAAAAGCAGGGTATTGGAATCACCTATTATTATTGAGTTGTAGTTAATCTGTGCTTTTCATTTGAGTAATACACTTTCAGTGACATTGGTGTGAATGTTTGTTGTTTAGGATTGTAATTTCTCCTTGACTAGTCATTTCATTATTTAGAATGAAGTATCCTTCTTTATCTCCTTGGATTAGTTTTAGTTCAATGTCTATTTTTTTTAAGAGTTAAGATAACAAAACCTTCTTTCTCCCTGGACTTACTTGTTTGGAGTACTTTTTTTGTACTTGGCCTTTAAAGTCTTTTTATCTTTAAAGGTAGGAAGACTTTCTTTTAGACAATAGATGGATGGATATATCTACTCGGCTAGTTTGTCTTTTAGTGGGGAGTTGGAGTTATTAGTATGTAAGGTTGCTACTGAAAGGTGTATAATTACGGCCAGCATTGAACAATGATCACAAGGATACAGTAGCAGTACATATATCTCAGTAGAAGAGGGAAATTGTACCTGGCACTGGAAACCTAGACAACTAGCAGGAATTTTAAATCACCCCAAATAAAACTTAAATAAGATCAAAATAATCTGCCTTTATCTGTGTGCTGGAAGAACATTTAACTTGATTTATCATCTTGCAACTTTTAAAATATGATTTCATTTATTTATTTATTTATTTATTTATTTATTTATTTATTTATTATGTATACAGTGTTCTGCCTGCATGTATGCCTGCCCACCAGAAGAGGGCACCAGATATCATAGATGGTTGTGAGCCACCATGTGGTTGCTGGGAATTGAACCCAGGTCCTCTGAAAGAGCAGCCAGTGCTCTTAACCTCTGAGCCATCTCTCCAGCCCCTTAAAATACGATTAACATTAAATTAAAGTAACTGAAACATGAAAGTAAGCAGGATAGATGTTCAAAAACAAAAAAAAAAACCCAAAAAATGAAAAATAGTGTAGCCAACCTACTAGATGCTTCCGATTTTGGTCATTTAAACCAGTTAAAAACTGAACATAAGTTAAATATAAATTTAATTGCCCATGTTTTTTTTTGACAACCAATTTCTTATCTCTCCCAGAATTTTCTTCAGGGCTGTCTTCATATGTTTGTTCCTAAGACTATAGATCACAGGATTAAGAAGTGGGGTCAAGACAGAATAAAACAGAGTCACGAGCTTCTGCATTCCAGCTTCGTGCTCAGACATTGGACTCCCATACATGACCAATACTGAGCCATAGAATAATGCAACCACAGCCAGATGGGACCCACAGGTCGAGAAAGCCTTTCTTTTTCCAGAGGCTGAAGGGACCTTCAATACAGCTATTAGGACCAGACCATAAGACCCCATGATAAAGAGAAAAGGAATAATGAGAGGCAGAGGGCTTAAGATGGAGAAGACCAGCTCTACTATGGGATCTTTTTGGCAAGTCAGTGCTAACAGAGGGCCTAGGTCACATAGGAAATGGTCTATAATCCTGGACCCACAGAAGGACATCTGGGAGATGATGATGATGGGAACGGGGTACCAGAGGAAACCAAGCACCCAGCAACTGATCACAAGGATGTTACAGAGGCACCCAGTCATAAGAGCAGGATAGTGTAGAGGCCTGCAGATGGCAAGGTAGCGATCAAAGGCCATCACTGCCAGGAAAAAGCATTCTGTAGAACCCAAGGAGAAGAAGAAATAGAACTGCAGGAAGCACCCAGAGAAGGAGATGACCTTGGTGTCAGAGAGGAAGTTGGCCAGCATGTTGGGGACCGTGGAGGTGACATAC